>CM076578.1:233031314-233279508 GCA_034641835.2 Pinus albicaulis
AGGCCAGGAGCTTTATTCGGCTCCATGCAATCCAAAACATTCTTGAGCTCGTCCATACTGATCGGAGCAGTCAACATAGTATTATCTGAGTCCTGAACGCAATGGGGGATTAAATTGATCGGATAGGCATGAGGATCGATAGGAGGATCATCAGGCGCCGAATATAGATCTTTGAAGAAAGAATAGGCATCTCTCTTTATGCCTTCAAAGTCTTTAACCACATTGATTTGGAAGTGAATCTCCGAAACAGTTTTGAAGTGATTCCGAGATTCGGCTTGCTTATGGAAGAAGTTGGTATTTTTATCTCCGGACTGTAACCAAAGATTTCTGGACTTCTGTCTCTAGAACTCTTCTTCATCCCTGCTTGCTTTATGGAAATCTTTTTGTAGTTCAACTTCTTTTTGGAGGAGACTTTGAGATACAGTAGAGTTCTCCATAGCTAATTGATGGGCAGCAAGACTGTCAAGGGATTCTTTTCTTTTGGCAGAAGGAGATTTCAGTCTTTTAGCCCACTCCTTGAGACTTCTTTTAAGACCCCTCAGTTTTTCTTCCCACACAAAGAATGGGGAACCTTGGACAGGCCGATTCCAGGCCTCAGAAACCACCTCTTGGAAACCTTCTTGCTGAATCCACAGAGGGCTGAAACGAAAGGGAATGGGGCCAAGGTTACCATCCAGGGAGAGCTCGAGGAGAATGGGCTTATGATCAGAAGTGGAGTTTGGCAGGATTTTAGAAGTGGCCATTAGACCACAAGTCAAGAAAGAAGAATGGACAAGGAATTTGTCCAATCGGGCAGCAATGTGGTTGGGGCCTAATCTTTTGTTGGACCAAGTGTATTTCCCAGAAGATGGCTTGATATCCTCCAGATCCCAGCCCAGCATAATATCTTCAACCCATTCTCTAGCAGGGTCCCTGAATAGGGAGCCACCCTTTTTCTCATCTACAGCTAGAGTGACATTCAAATCACCTGCAATAATGATATTTTCTGGATTGTGCAATAAAAGAAAGGACTGAAGCGAGTCCCAGCAAATTTTTTTCTCAACTGGTAAGACCAGAGCATAAATATTAAACATACTTACTTGTTGACCATAATATTTGTGGAGGAGCTGAGTGAAGAGCCAGTGGGGGCAACTTTCTTCTTGAATCAGATCATATATGGAGCTGTTCCAGAAGGAGGCAATCGCATCAGAAGCGCCTCTAGCACTAACAGCTCTTCCTTGAACTTTTTGCCAGAAATATTTGCTAGTTTGGAGGAGAAGGAGATCCTCCAGCTTGGTCTCCTGGATGAGAAGTATTTCAGGTGAATGCATCCTCACAATGTCTTTCAGGGCTTTCTCTTTCAGCCTGCTGCCTAATCCTCTACAGTTCCAGGAGACGTATTTCATTATTTGCTGGCTTGGGGGGGTGTGGCTCCTTTTGGAGCCCTGTTAAGCTTGCACCTAGATCTAGTATTCATCATTCCTTTGAGGATTTTTTGGGAGCCTTGGAGGACATCCAGATAATTTTTTTCCTCTCTCTATTTCTTCTTGGATTTTTGGCCCTTGGTCGTCTTGATAGGAGTGACTTGCGAATTGTCAGATTCAGAGTCTCTCTCTTCTGTTTCTCCCCCAGAATCAGAGGCAAGGCTGATGTGCTCCTCGATGCCTTTGATTCCCCCTTGAACATCATCTGTTGGAGGAACAATTGATTCAACTCCAGTTTCTTTCACTTTCTTCAATTGGTCTTCTGATTCTTCTTGGGTCTCCATGGCATCCACCTTTTCACCCCGAGGAGGAGCCATCTTTTGGAATGACTTTGGACTTTGAGTTAGGTTGTGGCTTCCCCGAAGGCCCTGAGTTTTTCTGCACAGAAGGCTTTGGGACTGCCTTACCCTTTTTTATCTCTTTCCATCCTTCTTCTTCAACCTTGTCACCATATTGAGACTTTTCGTTGTTGAAGTGTGCATGCTCACATGACGAGGTTCTGCATTTTGAGCAATTGCTGTGATCACGACTTCTAGAAATGATGCCATTCTCGTGTAATTTTGACCACACCACAAAGAGACCGGCTTCTAGATCAAGAAATTCCACGTAGATTCTAGTAAAAGTTTATTATTTATTCCTAATGTAATGAATGAATGTTGACCCACATTGTGTGCAAGGGAGTGAAAGCTCCGGTAGTGAATCGGTTGGGAAGAACGAACCCGGTGGGACCGCCTCCTTACGGACATAAACGGAATGGATCGAAGTCAAGGGAATCCCGTTTATTAAGAGTACGGACACGATTTCCCCATGGAAAATACGGCCATTACGGAGTACCAAATCTCGATCTTACGGGAGGTAAATTCAAATATGAAATATCCTCTTCCCGCGACATAACAAATCACATTTTTCTTCGAGTTTTGGGGCCTCAGGATACGATTGTGAATCCGATCCATGGGTATTTTTTTTGGATGGCCGGCGACCCTCTTGTTGCCCAGTCAACCCTCGTCGGCCAGGCAGACGTTTTTATCGGTTGTTCCTGCGGCGAGGCAATCTCTTTGAAATTTCAAAAGTTTTTTTTTATGAATTTCGACACTTAGTGGTTTGATTTCTTACCACTTTTAGCGATGAAATACTTGAATGTGTCTTCGGAGAAGATGTCGGAGGTGGGAAGACTCCCACTTCTAGGCGCGCTCATGTCGTCGGCAGAACTTCTGGCGGCGGTTGCGGACTTGTTAGAAAACCCTACGAAGGAGAGCGAGAGTTGTGCGTGTGATTTCTCCCACAAAATGATATTGTTGTTTTCCCAAACTAGATGTTACAATAATACAACATTTAATTATTTTAACCAAATTTACGTGAATGCATTTACATGTTAAGTTGACCGGTCTCAACACGAAAGCAAAATAATTCACGAAGACAATTTGTTTCATCAAAGAAAATATGTTGGAACTTTTAGTTTCATCTTCAACCTGTATAGAAACATAATCATTTCCAGGAAGCTCACCACACTTCCCTCAGCTCACTTTACTATTGCATCATGAGACCATGCTAGAAGTGTGTTCAACCTTCAACCAGGTCGATCCCAAACAAAGGAAGTTGTAAGCCTCCCAACAACTCTGCATGCTTTCGTACCTATTTTGACACCTGCAGAAGACCCAACAAACTATCGACCTCTTTTCTACTCAAAGCCATGTTCACAACACCAATAACCAACATAACCGACACTGGCACCAGGTGACCATTGCAACAAACATGGATCTGGTCACTGCATATAAATCACGAAACAAAAATCTTCCAACCTGAAAGATGCATTGTTCAACTCAACCATGTGGGTGAAACCACCACTGATTAGTTACAGCGAGAAATTAAAACGAATTGAAACCGAAACAAAAACCAGCATTTCAGGACTCGGCCCTTCTCGGTGGCATCATCCACCCTCTCTCCATACAACAACCGAGTAGTAAAATTATCAATGATCCACAAAAATTTGCGCTTCTCAACAGTTTGTTGTGGCCAGCAATAACCCCCTCCTTATTTAGTATTAGTAATAATACTAAATAAGTGGGGACCCTTAGTTTAAAAATCCAAAAAATTAATTGATGTTTGTTTTCATTTTCAATAAAACTTACTACCATTAACTTAAGAAAATTCTTTGGAAAATCTTTAAATAAACTTAAGTTTATGACAGACTAGAATAAAATATTTCTTTGAAGAAAATATCACATTAATCGCAAAAAAGTAGAATATATCTTGTGTAAAGCAGAATCTTCTAAATTGCGATAGCGCGATCCAAAAACTACGCATTAAAATATTTATCGCAAATCACATATCGCAGAAAATATATTAACGGATATTTTTCACATGATATATTTTGCGATATTACGATTTCGCGATATTGCGATTTCGCGATGTTGTGATCTTGCGATTTGTGAAAATTGCGATTTGTGATATTGCGATGATGTGGATATTGCGATTTGCGATATTGCGATTTTGCGATATTGCAAAGCAAATCACAGATCGCAGGATCACACATTCTTAAAGCTCGTTTTACGAAGAAAATCTTTCCATAAATCGATATCTGTTATGCGCTTTGATGTCAAATTAATGAATGGATTGTCAATTATTAATGAAAAGGATTTTGTTTTGATTGAAAGGTTATTTCATGTTAAAATAATATATTTCATACGCCTTTAGCATTTAAAACTATCCCGTCACCTTTATCATATCATTATTCTCACTTAATTCATGAAAACCGTAGGCGCGAAGAACAGAAGAATATACAAAAAAATATTCATAGTATTATGGGAAAGAAAGAGAAAGCTCCGAGTTTTGAAAGTAAAGAGATGGCATCCTTGTACGCAGACACTGCTTGCAACAAGGACGGTAGTATCACCACTTGGGAGGGTATGCTTAATTTGCTTGAAGAAGAGAACCCAAGGGTAATGGATGTTGCGGCTACTGCAGGCTCAAGTAATTCTTCTGAAGCGTCTCTTACAGAGCTGGCTTGTTCATTTTTACACCGAGTAGCAGCAAGACCAAGAATTCTTCCATATACAGACATGGTAAAATGGGTGTTGGATAGAACTGATATTACGGATAGACAGTTCAAAACACAAGGTCAAGATCTCATCGGGTCATTCACTCTAGAAGATTTGAGGCTTATGTATCATTTGCCGGAGCCTCAGGCAACTTACAACAAACAATTTATGGAGAAATTTGCCAGGGAAAATGAAAATTTGGCGGAATGCACTAAGGAATGGTGTAGAAGAGATGAACCATTGAAAAAAGATAAAAACGGTATGTACAGTACTGGCTCACTGACTTCTCCATATTGTTTTGCTGCTGCTATGCTATGTAGGCTTTTTGGAAAGCCTGACATTAATAATTTTTTGCTTGAATGGCTTCCCTTATTGAATGCTGCTGTTAACGCTACCATCGTGGACTGGGCTAAAATATTGTCTGATAATTTAGCCATGGCTATTTTCAATTACTGGTCTAAACGGACTGTCTCTCAGAGGATTTATCCTCCTTTTTATCTATCTGCCTATGTTATGGATTCAATCTGCTTTGATTTTAAGTTCCCTTTAATGGGTTGGCAATGGACAATTCAGGATCCCCTACCCATCCATGTTTATCACAAAGAATTGTGGGAATCAAAATTCATTCCTCATTTTTACAAAATTTTCCATGGCATAATGTTGCCTTTGTACAAAGTATTGTATAATAAGGATGCTCCAAGGTTATCCCCTGGAGCAGAAGTAGACATTCTCCCCGTCGCAAGATGGTTAGAATTGTTTACTTATGTGAGGGTTTTTGGAAGCTTTGCTTCTCCTCATGTTTTGCCCTTATATGTTCCAGATAAACTCATAGCTCGGGAAATTGCATATCAAACCTATGGAGACGGAGGTTTGACAAAAGAATTAAAGGATAAAAAGAAAGCCATCTAGCCACAATTTCCTGTGTCCTGCGGAGAATTTTCATTATTTGATGTTGGTCATGCGTTTAAGGAAGTAAACAATGTTACATGTTTAAAATTGTTTAAGTTTCCGAGAAGGCTATTTGATCCATATGGTATTGTCAAGGATTTCACCACTGTAGTCAAAGTAAGAGTATTTTCTGGAGAAGAAGATCTTTTTGATGATATGTTTCAAGAAAAATGTTCATTTAAAGAAATTTTTCATTTAGCTCAAACACGGTTCTCCCCAGAAGAATTTCAAGAGTTTAAAGTATACAGAGAAAGAAGATTGACCACTATTCCTTTGGATAATTTGCGCTTGGAACCCGCAAGGGAACCAACTCCTAGTGTCAGTCTCAGTGGCAGCTCAGATACAGAAAGGTCTAAGTCAAAGTCTGGCAAAGAAACTTCTAAACGTTCTAAAAAATCTGATAATGATAAAAGTGAAGGCTCAGTGAAGGATATAGCTCAATCAAAAGAGCTTTCACAACAACAGACTTCAATCACTCCACAGTTGAATATTCCACCTCTTAATGTACAGCAACCATCCATCAGCACTCAGTTAGATAAAGAATGGGAAACATTTAATGATTTGATTAATGTTGAAGGACAGAACATACAAACTCCTGTACAGACAGCAAAAGGTTTGATTACAGAAATAAGTGGCAATGTCACAGAAAAAGAACATATACCCATTACTCCTTCCTCTGAGCTTGTACTTAAAATAGAGGAAATTCCTCCTCTAGATATATTCTATAGCCCACAACATAAAGCAGTAGTAAGGAAGCAAAGAAAGAAGAGAAAATTAGAAAGTGTGCTCTCTACTGATGCAGAACAATTGGATGTTTTATGGAAAGATCCTACTACGGATCCCACTGAAAATCTTACTAAATTATCTCAGATTACAGGAGCTTATGCCTCCGCAACTATTGACAAAGCATCTGAGGTACGACTGTTATTAAATGAAAAAGAGGATCAAATACAAGTTCTGCAACAACAATTGCAACAAGCACATGCCAACAGTGAAGCACAGATACAATTTGAAAAGTTACAGCAAGAGTTTCAACAAATGCAGATCGGATATCAGAAAAGCTTGGCCGAAAAAGAAAAACAAATACAGATTATGCAAGAGATGCATAAAGACGACCCCAAGCTTACAGAGTTCATCTCAGAATCTATTTCTTTGAATAATCAACTACTACAACAACAAGATATATTATGCCAGAAAATCTCGCAATGGAACTCTTTTTGTCAAGAAAGTGATAAAATCACTAATCATGTCGTAGAATTACGACATGATTATGATTTAACTAATGAAAGAGTTACTAATTATTTGGCATGGAAAAATTCAGAGGAAGGAAAAAGAGCAGGAGCACCAATTATCAATGACGATCATAAAGAAATGCTCTTCAATAATTGGGATGCACAGATCAGAGAGGCAGAAAAAGCGGCAGAGGAAGAAGCTACAGCAGCAAGTAACATGACTGATTGTGTAAATGAAAATTTGCACAAAGTTAATTTGATTTCAGAAACTATTCCAGGATACCTACCACAAGCCCAGCAATTGCAAACAGAGTGGAAACAGAAAACTGAGGAAAAGGCAAAATCAATTCAAGGATTAACAAAGTTAAATTGGGATTCTTACTGGACATATCTGGTAAAACCACACAGTCAATGCAGTGCTCTTAATTGCATCATTAATTCTGCTGAGAAGATTGCGCCAACACTTGCTGATTCCGTTTTTTCAGGACAATTAAAATCTGAAGTCGGCCAGCCTCCTCTTCTCAAATCAATGCTTGCAAATTCAAAGACCAGATTCATAAGTAGTTAGTTAATAGTTTTTAATTTTAGATTTAGTTTTAGTTTTAATTTATTTTTGCATAGAAAAAGGATGGTCATTTAAACCGAATCCTAAATTTTTGTAATAAACTATAATTATATTTAGTTAGTAGTATTTAAACCCTTCTCATGCATTTAGAGAAGGGTCCTGAAATTTGTCAAAAACTTGTCCTCAGAACATGCACTTCTGCACCCTCAGAGGAGGTTTTCATGAATGAATGGAACAAGATTTATTGATATTTGTGTCTAATATCTGCTATTGATGTTGCATTTCTGTACTCTTATTATATTTTGGATTAAGAAGAGATAAATCATTATTGATTCTAGCTCATGAGTAGAACTAGTTATAAATGGTACTTTTATCTCTTAACTATTTCTGCTTCTGTGTTAAAGTAATATTTATTTTCAGTTTTTTATATATTGATGCTTGAATGCTTAATTTATCATTTGGCACTTCTGTACTGTGATAAGTATTTATTTATGTTTAGTGTATGAATAGCTTATTATGCGATATGTTTTTCATAACTGTTTCATCTAACTTTTTATATGAAATGGTTTATCTTTATTGAATTCTTTTGTTATAACAGTTGAAAAATATTTATTATCGGTTGTTATTCGAAATTATTTTAGATCGCATAAACAAGATTACATCCTGGGTTTAGTTTAGAATTAGATATTTCTGTTTAAATTAGAATACAATTTGCATATAATTAGATTAGAAATAGAATAAAATCATTTCACTTAGGAACCTTTTTAGAGAGGAAATATCTATTTTCAACACACACACACATATTGGGAAACTGGTCCCATTATCCCCAGTCGGACCCACTACACCAAATGGAAAAGGAGCTGCTAACCAAGGTCCGGACCGGGTGGGTATCCCTCTTGTTGTAGACCTGATTTTCGAGGCTTCAACACAGTCACAATCCAAAGAGATTTGTTCTATGGTCATGATACATTGATGGAAAATGTGTCGGATCCTTCTCATATAGATTTCGCACATCACAAGGTTATTGGCAGGCGGGACAGAGCTAAACCATTGACTTTCAAGGTGGATTCTAGTGGGCCTTGGGGATTTAGCAGGTCAAATTAAGAGACTCCTAAGATAAGCGCCTCTTTTATTTCTCCCCAACAAAACATGTTAAATCATTTGCAGTGATTGAAACTTCTTTCGCTTTACGATGCTAGGACCTGCATGGTGGCAACTGGTACCCAGGTGGCATGAACATTGGACATCCAACAAATTCTATGATGAGGATATGATCATGCTTCAGGATCAGGATAAAATTTTCCTTGCAAAAACTAGTACTGGTGGTTTTGACGTTAACAGGGATTACTCAATGCTTACATTCACACCAACCCAATCTGATCATTTTGTGCTAGCATTCCGCAATTGGTTGCAGCGCTAAGGGTAATGGACAACCAGAATGGCTTGGACCGAATGCTTCTGGACAACCCCTACCTTCAACTATTCTATCGAAACAGGAGATGCTCGACAGGTACGAGCAACATACACTGAAATGTTTATATTGTAGAAGGGCATATCAATTCTCCCAGCATACACACCAATCCAGCATGCTGTCGATCAGCTTCCACTACAGGTCTTCGATCACCAGCACAGCCACAGGCTCACGCACCATGTCAGACCAAGCCAAGTCACACCTTTGAAAGTCTCAGTCAAGAACTCATGAGGAAGAGCAACGAGAATTCCAGCGCCATCACCAGTATTTTTCTTGCAGCCACGAGCACGATGATGTGACGTGCGCACTAGCAAGTAGGAAAATAATGGCAATCATAAAAAATGGATCCACCCACTTTTGATCACACAACGGCTCGACCAAGTAGTAGTATCTTCACGCCACCAGCAACGGATCCATGAATCCATCGCTTGCCACACTTCGATCCAATCCATTTACATCATAACTTTCATTCTCTTCAAGATCAAGGATCAGATCCCCTGATGAACCAGTTGAGTGCAAAGGAGGAAATGCCAACAAAAAACAAGCGAGACCTTCCACTGCTTTCTCATACCCACGAGATCAGGATTATGTGGGTCGGACGAATTGGGATACTCAAGAATGGAGCGATACGACTGCCCTCTAGAAAGATTGAATAAGGATCCCAATTCCACTTTCGTTACGCTCTGCTATGAATTTTTCTTTACGCTGCACTCGACAATTATATTATGCTCTTTCATAAAACAGAACGTATAGTTTTCTGACTTCCATGCCCACTTCGGACTCCTTTGGGCGGAAGCTCTCTTCTCCATGCAGCAAAAGGCTTCACAACGACGTTCTGAATAATACAAATACACATTTATTTCCCTCAGCCTAGGAGGGGCCAAGGCCAGGCCCTAGCCCAAACGGGCTCTCATACCAACTTAAAAACTGAGCATACAAGCTACAATTCATTAATCAAATCAAGTTACATATATACATGAGAAATTGTCTCAAGATAGAGAAGCTATCTTAGATGTGCAATAATTTGGTTGAGATAATATCTCATCCTCACACCAAACTAGGAACTAACATATCAAATAGGAACAGACTCTATACATAGAGAGAATCACAACTGAAGACAAGTAGGAATTACATATTCCAACAAAATGTAGCAAGGATTAAACACAGGATAGGTAATCCTTGTAGAATTATGATGACTGGATTGTTAAAGCACTTACCCCAGTGAGAAATGTAGCAAGGATTAGAATAATTTATGTGCCGCAGAATGGCAAAGCACGAAGATTTACAACTAAGGAATGTCAAAGCACGAAGGCAAGAATAAATTTATAAGCAAACACATAACCTAAATAGGCACGATGCCAAGTACTACAAAAATCATACGAGGCCAAAATAGTAAGGTTGTAAATATCATATGTGTAAGTAGACCCAAGCTATATAGCAATAGAATGGGAATACAAGTTTTCATAATTAACTATGATCAAAACCATGGTATGGTAATTTGTAATTATATAGTTGATATATCTGCCTTAGAAACAAGACAATTAGTTTGTGTATGGTAACATTATGTGTGTTAGCCATTAAATAAATGATCGAATAATTGATGGAAGTATGTTACAAGTGGTATCAAAGCTGAAGGGTTTATCACCAAAGTATGTTTATGGGAAAATAACAACTAATTGAATTATGTTCCAAAAAAAAAATTGAAAATATGAAAACCCTACTTCTATTCCCTTACTTAAGAAAAATCTCCAAAACCTGGATGCATGTGAAGAACTGAAGTTCCACACACACTATGATGATATAAAAAAAAGGGGCAGTTGAGAAATGACAAATTAGGTGCCTAAAAGGAAAAAACAATTTTGGAAGATTTATATAATAACATGATAATTAAGAAAATTATATCTAGTCACTGTTGATAGTGAAATAATTCATGCACCCACAAAGAATATGAATACAGGAATAGACTAAGGAAAGTGTCATTTCCTACATTGTATATATGTTGAAAAGGAAGGTGGGAGTGTTACATGTGAGATCACGATGAGAAGTTCAAGATTTTCTATAAGAGATTTCCTATCAATAGCTGAGAGTCTCTTTTGCTAATTTTCACAAATATTGTTTCACTACATAGTTTATAATATTGATATTCATAATAACGTCATTCATAGGGATTTTATCAAAAAATGAGACATTGAAAAAGAGTTAAAATGGTACTATTGATACTAAATAAAATTTAATTGTAACATTGTTATTAGAAAAATAATTACTTGAATGGTGAAACACTACATCCTTACACCTATATTGGATGCTAACTAAGAACCTTATCGAAAGAATGAGGAAAATAATTGATGGTAAAGTAAATTTCCAAATATATTTCATGTAAAGGATGAAATTTGTAGCTAAATTATGAAGCACTCGTGATGATAACTGTATTGTATGTTAAAAAATCGTTACACAACATAAAGCGTATATAGAAATTTAAAAAAGAAATTGGAATATATGTGGTATATTGATATACTTGAGGGAGACATTAGAGCATATTTAAGATAAATTATTTCAAATATGAATGGGGAATGGTTGGAATCCTTTCTCAAAGTAAGCATTAACAAATGACATGGCAAACATTGATAGTGATGATAACAAAATATAAATTAACAATATATCTCTGGTATAATAAATCCAGTAAAGTTAAAACCACCAAGTATAATTCTCATAACTGATGAAAAGAAAAAAGGAACAGTAAGAAGACTCATCAAAACAGTAAAATAATTGGTAGAAATGAGCAGCATAAAGGTTGCAAACCAAGTAATTCAAAATTATTTTTCAATGTAAAAAAAAAATAAGGGAAAATAAGGTGAGTTATGATAAGATAACATAATAACATATGATGCAAAGAAGATTATTCTATGAATAGAGTAGTAGTGTATTTGGTAGTTTTAAGTGGAAAGTGATATGGTAATAGGATTTGAGTTATTTCAAGGCTTTAGATTAACATAGAAGCACTTAGGAACAATGTTGTTGATACTTACAAAGATATCAATTTACGTCAATTTTAGTAAGTATAAAGTGATTATGATCAAAGTTATTCCTGATCAATTTTAGTAAGTATAAAGTGATTATGATTAAAGTTATTCCTGAAAATATAGAAATATTCTAGTTAGGAAATGCAATGCCTTCTTAGAATAAATTTAGGCAAATTTTGAATATTTTTGGGTGCAGACTTGTAATACCAAATCATGGAATGATTCGCTAATTGGTTTATTTTACAACTACCTCACTATTGGAAACTAAGTATGATCGAAACTAAGATAACAAGAGAATTTTGATTATCAATATTAGATTTAATTTCAATATTTGAAGATTAACCTAAGTTGGCACAATACATCAAATAGGAATATGTTGGAATTTCTGATAATTCCAGAACAAATACTGAGAGAATAATACTCTCCTTCAAACACAGAGAATAAAAAAAAAAATTCTCACTGATAGACAGAGATTAACAAACTGTAACTTTTTCATTAACTGGAAATATATTACAAAATTTATCTTCCTCCAACGAAGAGATTATACTATGACTGCTACAAAAATGCAGTGCCAATAACTCTCTGTCTTTCTTACAAAAATGCACTCTGTATGTGCTTTTACAAAACTTTGTCTTCTATATTTGCCTTCGGGCACACTCTGTCTTTTTAACACAATGTTATGTATTACATTAGCATTCGGGCTTTTTATATATGTGGTGCAGCACACATTTGAACATTACAACTACAAAATAAAAACAAACTATTTATAGGCCTTTCGGGGCCCACATTACAATGGCGCATATTAAAAAAAAAAACTATAGAAATATATACATATATTATAAACTATATAGTTTATAATATATGTTCATATCTATTTGAAACGTATTGCACAGCCAATAGTTAAAAAACTTTGGTCGCGCGATAATACAAAACTTTATAACATGAAACTTTAAACAAAATATAACACCAAGCCTTCTGCCCGGACTTCAAAAAAAAATAAACCATATTCCATAGAAAAGTTTGCGTCACAAACTGTCGTGACGTCACCTCTCCCAAACTCCGAGCGAACGCAATCTCATTGGCCAACAATGAGGCCCACGGATTCCAAACCAAAATATGAACCAAAATTCATAAAAAATTCGTGTAACAAAAGTTGTTGCTGATGTCATACGGAATTGTAACGCTAAAAATTTAGGGCGGATTTTATAAAGTGTTTTCGAGTTCGATTTCTAGTATGCTAACGTCAGCACCAAACCAATGTGAAAAGCGTTGATTGGTCCACGTCTCCTATGTGCTGGCGACGGGACCAGCTGTTGTGTGGACCATTTCAAATTTTAAAACAAACTTCCCCGTGTACAATAAAAAAATATGTTTCCCAAACAAAAGGACTGAAGGGTTTTCGAATTTATTGTTCAGTAAAAATAGCAAGCAGCTTTTGACAGAATTCATCAAAACAAAAATAGCAAGCAGCTGTGTGCAGAGTAGTTGAATTTAACACTTCAACACTCCCTTTTAAGTTCAACTGCTGGGTTATATGTCATACCCATGCATTTCCTCAAATATTCAAAGCTTTTCTGCCCCAATGGCTTTGACAGTATATCTGCAAATTTCTCTTGAGTTTTGCAATGTTTTAAAATAATTTTTCCATTGTTCACTAGCTCCCTGATGTAGTGAAACTTAGCATGTATGTGTTGTTATTTTGTGAAACATAGAATTCTTTGACAATTCTATGGCTGAGCTATTGTCACAATAAATCACTGTGCCTTTTACCTTTTCTTGACATAAACTCCTTAGCATTCTTCTCATCCACACTGCTTGACATGATGCTGATGTAGCTGCTACATACTCTGCCTCTGTTGTAGAAAATGCTACAATAGGTTGTTTTTTAGAAGCCCATGATATTGCTCCTGAACCCATATGAAAAACATAACCAGATGTACTTTTCTGGTCATCTACACTTCCAGACCAATCACTGTCACTGTATCCAATCAACTTAGAATTTTATGAAGTGGTATACAAAATACCATATATTTTAGTTCCTTTCACATACCTCAGAATTCTTTCTGCTACCTGCCAATGTGCTTCTTTTCGCCTCTCCATAAATCTGTAAATTAAACTAACATCATGCATACTATCAGGCCTAGTTGCAGTCAAATACATGAGGCTGTCAACTATGCTCTTGTACAAACTAGGATCAAAATCCTTGCTGCTGTCCTCTTTGCTGAGTTTCAATCCCATTACTGTGGGTGTAATTACTACCTTGCAATCTTGCATGTTAAATATTTCCAAAAATTCATTTACATATTTAGCTTGAGAGATAAATATTTTATTTTCATTTTTCTCTACTTCTATTCCTAAGAATTATTTCAGCAAACCCATATCAGTCATTTCAAATTCATCCTTCATGAACTTTTTAAAATTTTCAATGAGGTAATCATCATTACATATGAAGATCACATCATCAACATATAAAACAACAATCAACATCTTACCATATTTCTCCTTGATGTATAATGTGGGTTCTCCTTCACACTTTTCAAACCCATTTTCCAGTAGGTAGGAATCTATCCTATTGTACCATGCTCTTGGTGCTTGTTTAAACCCATAAAGATCTTTCTTCAATATGTAAACTTTGTGTTCTTGGCCCTTTTTCTCATAGCCTAGAGGATGTTCAAAATAAGCCTCTTCCATCAATACTCCTTTTAGGAATGTTGATTTTACATCCATTTGGTGAACCTTCCATTTGTTTTGTGCTGCTATGGACAGCACTGCTCTCATTGTTTCCACTCTTGCAACCGGTGCAAATTTTTCCTCATAACCTCTTCCATGTTGTTGCTTTTATCCTTTGACAACAAGTCTGGCCTTGTGCCTTTCAATGTTACCTTCAACATTGCTTTTGGTCTTGTAGACCCATTTCACTCCAATGACTTCCTTACCTTTTGGGAGTTCAACCAAATCCCATGTTTTATTTCTCTCTATTGCATTAATTTATTCATCCATAGCATCTATCCATTTCTTATCTTTTATAGCTTCTTCAAAATGAATAGGATCATCAACATGACAATATAAAGAAAATAAAGAGTTCATACCTTCATTTTCTGCCTCTTGCTCATAAATATCATTCAAATTTTTGAATCTTGTTCCTCTTTCATTTCATGTGTATGTGCTTGAAGAAGCACTCAAATATGCTCCTTGTGGTGTGCGTGGAGAAGCACTCTCATTACTTCTCAAGGGTGTTCTTACTCCATATTGTGGTGTCCCTTGCTGTCCTTATGTTGTTGGAGGTAGTGGTGCTAATGATGGATTTATTTCAACCATATCATCCTCATTTTCATCATGAGACAAACAACTCTTTACATTGATTGTTTTCTCAATGCTTCCATCCCAAGATTCTTCTTCAATGAACTGAACATCTATGCTCACAATAAATTTCTTGGTGGATGGTTTATACAACCTATAAGATTTGGATTCCTCACTGTATCCAATAAAAATACACTTCTCCCCCTTGTTGTCCAACTTCTTCCTTAGCTGATCTGGAATGTGTGCATAAACCACACAAAAAAAAACTTTCATGTGGGTAACACCTTGTTTTATCCCACTCCATGCTTCTTCCGAAACTCTATTCATCACTGCTTTTGTTGGGAATATATTTAGTACATATGTTGCACAATGTACAGCTTCAACCCAATAATATTTTGGCAAATGTTTTGCCTTCAGCATGCTCCTTACCATATCCATGATTGTTCTATTCTTCCTTTCAGCAACTCCATTTTGCTGCGGTGTATACCTTGGTGTAAATTTCTTGTGTATGCCATTTTATCTGCAAAAACACAAAAATCCTTTAGAGATATACTCGCCTCCTCTATCAGTCCTTAAGACCTTGATATGCTGCCCACTTTGGTTCTCAACAAGTGCTTTAAAATTGCAAAAATTTTCAAACACTTCACTTTTATATTTCAAGAAATAAACCCAAGTTTTCCTTGTGAAATCATCAATAAAAATCAGCATATAATGGCTTCTTTCAAGTGATGGTGTTTGCATTGGTCCACACAAATATGAATGGACAATTTCTAAGGGTGCCTTTGCCCTTATGAATTTTCCTGATGGAAAATTTTCTCTGTGTTGTTTACCCAAGATACAACCTTCACATAGGCTGTCTGGTTTCTCAATCAATGGTAATCCTCTTACCATTCCTTTCCTATGTAACAAATTAAGACCTCCAAAGTTGAGATGTCCAAATCTCAAATGCCATAACCAATTCTCATATTTTTCTTCTCTTTGGAAAGTCTCTTGTGCCACTGCTGCCATTTCTTCTCCTTTCTTCAAATATGCCCTCATCCTGAGAGGGAACATTCTATTCCTTGTCATCCTTATTTCGGAAATACATTTTTTTTCTTGGTGGTTTATCCTTGATGGTGCATACATCATCTTCAAAAAAAACATTGTAGCCCTTTTGGATGAGTTGTCCAATGCTTACAAAATTACATTTCATACCTGGTACATAATATACATCAGATATGCTCTTATTTTCTCCTTTCTTTGTCAAGACATTTACTATGCCTTTTCCTGTGACAAAAACCTTACTGTCTGTTCCCAATGTGACTTGAGACTTCACATTTTCATCTAACATAGAAAACATAGCAATGTTTCCTATCATATGGTTGCTACATCCTGAATCTAGAAACCATAAATATTCACTCTTTTCCTCAGCCATATTACATGCTAAAAACAATTTATCTTGGCTGATATTTTCTCTAGTAAAATTGGTACTAGGTCTATTACCCATGTCATTTTTCTTCTTCCTACATTCATTGGCATAATGCCCATATTTTTTGCAATAATGACAATGAACATTGGATTTTTCATATCTTTGTCCATGAGCATGTTGTTGTCCACCTTGTTGGCTGTTGCTTTGGCCTTGGTTCTGATTTTGATTGCTGCCCCTTCCTTGAGTATTGACAGGGTTGTTTCTTCCTCCTCTGTTTTGGCTTCTGTCTCTACCTTTTCTTCTGTTGTTTCCTCTGCCTTGACCTCTTCCTCTTCCAAAGGACATTTGGGTCTTGAAGGCATACTCCAAAGATGAGTTTTCATTTCTACCCAATCTTTGTTCATGTGTCATTAGTGATGCATGACGCTCATCAACTAAAAAATTTGAGAGATCCTTTGTCTCTTCTATGGTTGTGACTATGACATAAAAACTTGAGGTTAAGCTCCTCAAAACTTTCTCCACAATCCTTCTTTCTTCAAGTGTTTCTCCATGAGATCTTATCTATGTGACCATCCAATTCACATGTGTGAAGAATGAGTCTATGTTATCAGACTCTTTCATGCAGAGAGTCTCAAAATATCTCCTCAGCAATTGTATCTTTGTTGTCTTCACCTTCTCCATACCTTGATAGGTTGCCTCGAGATTATCCCATGCATCCTTGGATTTCTTAGCTGTTGCTATCCTTGGAAACAGACTCTGATGTACTGCTTGATAGAGATAGAAGAGGGCTTTTGAGTCCTTCTTCCTATTTCTCTTCAACAAATCCTTCTCTACTTGTGTCAAGGCATTAAAATCTTGTTCATCTATTGGTTCTTCAAAACCATCTTCAACCAGCTCCCATAAGTCTTAAGAGGCAAACAAGGCTCTCATGGTGATTGCCCAATAATCATAGTTCTTCCCATTGAATTGTGGGAGTTGAGCATTTCCAATACTCATGCTTGTGCTGGCTCTTGCCATGCCTAGCACTATGAACTATGCTTTAAATATTGACTATGATTTTTAAATGAACTGACTGTCTTCAAACAGTAACACAAACTCTGTTTTGAGAAATACCTTGGATTTTAGCTGAGCCTTCACACAGCTAGAGAAACTGTTGCAACAAAAAATCCTTCATTCATCTTCTTTGACACCTTCAAAGAGCCTGGACTAGCTTTGATACCATGTTGTAATTTCTGATAATTCTAAAACAAATAATGAGAGAATAATACTCTCCTTCAAAAACAGAGAATAAAAAAAAAAATCTCACTAATAGAGAGAGATTCAAAAACTATAACTTTTCATTAACTGGAAATCTATTACAAAATTTATCTTCCTCCAATAGAGGGATTACACTGTGACTGCTACAAAAACCCAGTGCCAATAACTCTCTATCTTTCTTACAAAAATGCACTCTATATGTGATTTTACAAAACTTTGTCTTCTATATTTGCCTTCGGGCACACTCTGTCTTTTTAACACACTTCTATCTATTACATTAGCATTCGGTCTTTTTATATATGTGGCGCAGCACACATTTGAACATTACAACTACAAAATAAAAACAAACTATTTATAGGCCTTTCAGGGACCACACTAAAATGGTGCATATTGAAAAACAAAAGTATAGAAATATATACATATATTATAAACTATATAGTTTATAATATATGTTCATATTCATTTGAAACGTATTGGATAGCCAATAGTTAAAAAAATTTGGTCGCGTGATAATACAAAACTTTATAACGTGAAACTTTAAACAAAACATAACACCAAGCCTTCCGCTCGGACTTCAAAAAACAATAAACCATATTCCATAGAAAAATTTGCATCACAAACTGCCGTGGCATCACCTCTCCCAAACTCCGCGTGAACGCAATCTAATTGGCCAGCCTGGGGCCCGTGGATTCCAAACCAAAAATCATAAAAAGTTCTCGTAACAAAATTTGTTGCTGACGTCATGCGGAATTGTAACGCGAAAACTTTAGGGTGGATTTTATAAAGTGTTTTCGGGTCTGATTTCTGGTATGCTAACATTGGCACCAAACCAATGCAAAAAGCGTTGATTGGTCCACGTCTCCAGTGTGCTGGCGGTGGGACCGGCTACTGCGTGGCCCATTTCAAATTTTAAAACAAACTTCCACGCGTACAAAAAAAAACTTCTATTTCCCAAACAAAAGGACTGTAAGGGTTTTCGAATTGATCGTTCAGTAAAAATAGCAAGCAGATTTTGACAGAATTCATCAAAACAAAAATAGCAAGTGGATGTGTGTAGAGCAATTGAAGTTAACACTTCAACATAATATAGAGGAAAACTCTTAACTTGGCCAATTTTTTTTTTAATTCTCTCTCTTAAAAGTTTTGAAATAGAGTATGAGATGAAAATGGGAAACATAGGAAGTATATATACAAATATATGCATCATAATTTATACATGATAATTAACATATATATTAAATAATATAAGGGGTCTTTTGTCCTAAGGTGAATTGGAAAATTGATGATGGAAGTAGATGAACAAAAAATATATGATTACACAATCAACACATATTAGAATAGGGTAAAAAAAGGAAATTTGGCATCTAATATTAAGAAAATTTAAAGTTGAGATAAGAAAATTTTGACAACATCTTGGTGAAAATGGTTCCGATGCATGTTGACATGGAAAGGATAGCATGCCACCTGTCAATGTTACCCTGGATAAGTACTGCAATGAACTTCAATATGATTTTTGTAGATACCAATGAAATTTGGTCAAATGATTGATTAGAAAGAAATTTTTGTTAGAAAATTAACTAAAAGAGCAATAAAATACATAAATTATTGAAAAAAAAACATAAAATAAGAGAGACACACATATACATGGTTCACCCAAATTTTGCTCCATCCATGGAGAAATAGCTAGTCCTTCATTTTATATTATCCAAAAAAATGAAGAGATACAACCTACAACAAATATGCTATAATTTTTTCGTTTCTCTCACACAGTGTTCTCTCTCTTTCTCACTCAGAATAATAACCCATAGGCACAATAAAATTCCCTCATATAAACATGGGGTTTCCTTCTAGGGAAATAAAGCCTAAATTAACATAAATTCTAGAATTATATCATCCGCCTAATGAACAACCCAGATTGACTATGAAATTACAATTATTT
This sequence comes from Pinus albicaulis, assembly GCA_034641835.2. Lineage (NCBI taxonomy): Eukaryota > Viridiplantae > Streptophyta > Pinopsida > Pinales > Pinaceae > Pinus > Pinus albicaulis. The sequence goes on from CM076578.1 coordinate 233,050,956, forward strand.
ATAAGGAAATTTATCATCTATTTTTAGCTTCGGGGGCCTGCTAGCCGTTGGGCCCCCATGGGGGGGAAAATTCCACCCCTCACCTCCCAACCCCACTGGCATGGAGGGTGTACATCCTTCCTCAATATACACCCATATAAAACAAGACCTTTGAATCAAAAACATAATCAGGCTCCATACCCAACAATATCCCACTTCGAGACTAATTATAGAAACTCCATTGTTGCTTCTCTTGCTAGAAAATTATTCCACTTTGGAACCCATCATTTCTAGTCTTCATCATCATACTTTAATACTGATTTAAACTGAGAATAAACTTAGATTCTCCCTTGTTACAACCTTTTTTAGCATATCTGCAAGATTCTAGATAATGTGTATCTTTTCTAGCTTCAATTGTTTATCTTGCAAAATTGACCACATGAAATGGTACCTGATTTGTATATGTTTAGTATTAGAATAAAATGTTGATGTCTTTGCAAGATGAATGGAACTCTGGCTATCACTATATAACCTTACAATCTCTCACTTAGTTCCCAATTGATCCGTAAACCTTTATACCCAAATCATTTCTTTACTAGCCTCTATAGGACTAACATACTCTACTTCCATTTTTGAAAGTCCAACAATTCTTTTAAATTTTGAAACCCAACTAAAAGTTGTTCGTCCTATAATAAAGACATGATGTATGGTGCTACTTCTATTATGTCTATCACCTGCCATATGTGCATCAACATATCCCTATAAACCAATGTTTTAACCACCAAAGCATAACAACTCATTTATGGTACCTATCAAATACCTGATAAAGCACTTCACTTTTATTACCATTTCATTAATACAATGTACCAACCTTTTCTCCTCTTTTTATTACATGGGCTCCTTTAGTGACCTTCTAGGTTTTTTCTACAAATTTAGTCACACAACCTTCACCTCCCAACTTCCCTGTTGAAATTACATTTTTCTTTAGATCTGGAACACATCTTACCTCCTTTAATAGTCATTGTTTTCCATTATGTATTTTTATGAATAATTTACCAGTTCCAATAATTTTACAGGGTTTATCATCCCCCAAATTAACATGCCCAAAATATGTTTGAAAATAGTCATGAAAATGTTTCCTATGATTTGTAGCATGGAATAAATCCCCTGAATCTACCACCCATGCATCAATAATATTTTATGATGAGAGAATCAAATCATCTTGCAACACATCACCTGTTAAATTTTCTTTTATTCTGAGATTTACAATCTTTCTTCATGTGTACTTTCTTCCCACATTTCCAGCACAATATCCTTTATATAGATTTGGATCTCCCTTTTATTTACTTACTGCAATGCCTTGAGCTCTTTCCTCTTTCTATTTTTCTTCCCCTGGTTTATGAAGTCAAAGCATTACCTAGTGCCTCACATGATATTTTATATCACATATCCTTGCTAAGGATAGCACCAACAACATCATTGGATGTTAAAGTACTAGATACAGAGACAAAGTTACTGATAGTTATAACTAAGGCATTCAAAATTTCTAGAAATTAGCGCAAAAACAACAAAGCCCTAACTTCATCATCAAAATTTACCCCTAACAAACATAACTGAGTGGTAGCCATGTTAATTTAAATGATCAACAACATATCTACCTTCTAACATATTCATAATAAATATATGCTTCATAAGAAATACCTTATTTGAGGTCAATGGTTTTTCATATATTTTGGCCAATGTCTTCATTTAACCTTTTGTTGTAGTTTCTTTTGAAATGTTGAGATACACCAATTCTTCTAGACACAGTCGTATTGCTCATAATTCCTTTCTGTCGAGAATATCACATTCTCTTTCTGTCATGCTCATTGACTTATTTGGTTTTCCACTCAATGATAGGTATAGATCTTTCTGATACATATAACCTTCTATATGCATCTTCCACGACTATTAGTTTTGGCCGTTAAATTTCTCGAACTTAAACCTGCCATATTTCACAATTTCTCCCACTTGAACTAGGAACCCTCCTCTCTTGTGGTTTTATCAACCAAATATACCTTCGACTCTGATAATAGTTGTTAGAAAACCAATTGACGGAGAAATCAAATACATAAATATTGCGGAAACATAAATACAAAAATGCATAAACAAGAGAGACACATATATACATGGTTCACCTAATTTGGGCTAAGTACATGGAGAAACAATCAATCCTTCCTTTTATATTATCCAACAAAATGAATAGAAAGAAAATACAACAAATCCACTATAATTTTTTCTTCCCTCTCACGGAATCTCCTCTCTCTTTCTCGCTCAGAATAATAATCCACGGTCGCAATACAATTTCCTCATATAAACCGAGGGTTTCCTTCTAGGGAAAAAATAAAATAAATTAATATAACTTCTATCGTTAGATCATAGACCTAATGAACTTCCGAGATTGACTAAAAAATTACAATATTTTACAAGGAAAATTTTCATCTATTTTTAGCTACGTTGGCACTGCCCCTGAACCCTCATGAGGGGGGGAACAAGTGTTGTCCATGTGGATGGGTGTACAAGATTTCTGGGGTATACACTCAGCTCAAACAAGACCTCTGAATGAGGAAGACAATCAGGCTCAACACCCAACAACGTTTTCTTACAAAATCAATATGTCAAAATAATCATGCTCAGATGATGTGTTGAGATAGTTGAAAGGCACAGAATATGAAAAGGGGGGAAGGAATCCCCAGACAACTTAATCAATATTTTTTAGAATATAAAATGATGCAAACTCCAAGGAAAGAGTCAAGGGAATTCAAGGGTGAGGCACGTCACAAAAATTATTGTTGCAAGATTTGGCGACATAAATTCCTTTTTATTTTTTATGATTTTAAGTATGCCCATAGTATTACAAGTGTGATATTAAGTCATTATAGTGATTTTATTTAATATTTCCTTGTGATTTTAAGTATTAATGGAACTGGAAAGAAAAAAATGAAACCAAGAAAATTAATTAAATTATAAAACCTTCATCAAGACTTATATGGATAACTAATGTGAACATAACTAGGTTCACTTAAGCAATGACAAAGATAATATCAGTCGTGAAAGCAATAAGAGGTTTTGATATTTAGTATCAGTATATTATGACAGTGCCTAAAGGATAATTATAAGTGGTGTGCCATCAAGGGTATTTTAAACCCCAAACACTAAAGGATAAATTATACATAAAAAAAGCAGGGAAAGAAAATAAAGAGAAAATGATAACGAGTATGACTACTATAAAAAAGAATATGTATTCTTATGTTGGGATAAGATTGTTGTTTATTAAAAAAAAATTGGAACCTATAGCTCAAATGTATTGAAGTAACATGTTGATTAAATAATTTGAATGACACATTGGGAATTTATATATAAGAAATGAACTACATTATATTAATATGGTGGGTGTGAAAACAATTAATATGTATACAAATGGAAAAGAAATAAATTCCATGAATGTACAATGAAGAAAAATAGTGTGAAAATTGTTTCCACCCGTAATGCAGGATGATAAAGGGTTGAAAATTTTAGGAATGTTGCAAAGTGAATTCCTAGTTCTTTTTGTTAAAAGAAAATAGTAGAGTAGCCCAAGCTAGACATAACTAAGTGTACCTGGAACAACTAAATAGGGACGTAACCACCTTAACCATGGCAACAAAGAGAAGTAATCCTAAGCCTTACTTGTACATGACTAATTCCTATATAACATTTGAAATTAAAGCATAGTAATGTTACCACGTACAATAGTATACTAGTTGTAAACCATCATAAAGAAATATCAGTAAATGGTTTTTGAAATATTCTTACCCTTATGTAAATAGTGAAAATGGAATTGATACTTCCATGGATGGAAAATATACGATAAAACCATATGGTGGGATATTTTTTTATTAGAATAGTTATTTAAATGAATGTATTTCCATGATTGATAAGGTTGTCGTGAAACCGTTCACTGTGAATGAGTGTAAGTTGCTAGCCCTTGTTGGGTTGTGATGTATACTATGATCATTATTGGGTACATAAAAAAATATATAATTAATTATTTTGTAAAAAATTTTGAAGTGATTGTATGTGTATATGTTTTTAAGTAATGGCTTATTAAAACTAATGACAACCATAAGGACTCCACGTGTAGGTTGAACTGGAAAATCTATTCATGATAAAACCTTTATAATGCATAGAGAGAAATTATTTTATGGAAGAAAATAACCATTCAGGTTAAAGTGCAATGGAGCAATCTTACCCAAGAGAGGTTACCTAAGAAAATGAAAGTGTCATGTTAGAAAGCATAATTCAGTTTGTTCCACGTAGTAATAATAAACACCGACGACGATGTTTCACTTGAGAGGGGGATGATGTAATACCCATTGGTAGTTCATAAATATTATTTATTTACTTTTATCGCAATAATTGGAAAACTACTTGACAAGGATAGATAATAAACATGAATGTTTATTTTTATTTTTAATTTAAAATCATTTATGGCTTGCCAAATAATTAATGAAGGGAAAATATGCTAATAAAGAGTTCACTTAATAAATAAGTAAGACAATTAATCCTCTCCCTATAGATAAAATATCTCATTTAAGTAAAAGGGAGCCAAGAGGGTGAGAGGAAAGAAACCCGAGGCAACCTAGAGACTTGGGCATGGTTGGAGGAGGTTCAAGGGGGGAGATACAATTTATTCCTCACACAAGAAGTTAAGGAGGAAAGGAAATATGTTTCCAATTAAGGTATGGTTGGAAGCATTGGAAATCTATTAACGAAGGGGGTCTCCCCGATATGAAGTACCAATTAGACCTCACACTATTTGGAGTAGGAGCCCCATCCAAAGTATTGGCCTGACTGTCATGTATTCTTGTAGATTTTCGTTGGATACAAATTTCAACACAAGAGAGTAATCCACATGTACCTTCAAATCTACAAGTGAGTATTCCTTGTGAAATGTTCAACTATGGAAAGTATTAAGGTCATTTTATTAAAAGGGAAGAGAAAAGTTGGCCCTTTAAAGACAAGTAATAGTTCTAATATATAAAAGGCACACACTCATATACATATGAATGAATCATTGATCAACCAAAACAATAGCTGACAAGGAAGAAACTATAGCTAAATCAAATACAAAACACATTCAACAAGATAAGTCCCAAATCCACCGAAATAGTTCAATTTCCTTACTACATATGAAAACAATGATGCATCACAAACATTCAAAGAATATTCTTACAATATTAACGACATATCCATAAAACTATGCTGGCACAATGAGCTTTTGAACTAAGTAAAAGTTCCAAGATACATCAATACAATGAAGACCACTAGCCCCAATAGCGGAGCGTTAGATTAGTCACTCGCTCCTCCGAAAAACTGTCTTCCTCTCTAATTCCTAGTAGGAAGAGTGAAGGTGAAAATTCCTTTACGTGAGAAATTAGGGTGTATATATAAATAATAGGGTGACCGTTCACCTCCCTTGTGACTCTTGGAATACCCTCATGATTGTTTGACTTCTCAATGACCTTTCAAATTCCTACATGACTTCTCATATTACATGGATGACTCTTGGACTTCCACTTTACATTAAATTTTTCTGATATTGAATTTATATAATGCAAAAATGATGTGGAAAATAATGACCTCTGATGGGACATGACATGCCACTGATGACATGGATTGCATGATGATGTGGCAGTGCCAATTTGTCCTTCTTGTTTCTTTTTCTTCAATAAAATGTGTATCCAATAATTCATCTCTCTGAAATATATGCTTTGTTTTTCATATCCACCCTCCAAAGGGTTGTGAATCAATATGGACTCTTCATGCAATCTTAACCTTTTCTATTCTAATGTAATTTGGTGTTACTTTGTATTCTTGCCTAATGATCATCTTATCGCTTTATATCCATAGGTGTATTCTAACATGGTCTCCTTCTCCTTTCATCCGTCATCATCTTGTCATGAGAAAATAGAGCACTTGCAATTGAAACCACTCATGACAAGCCAACATCAGTCCGAAAAATCCCAATCTAACCTGATTCATGAAATCACTCGTTATAACTAGAACTAGGTGAATAATTGAGTGCTTGAACTAGGGATAGCATAGTTCCAGAGGCCAAGGTCTAGAATTATGGCTTGAGACTACACAATGTACTATTCAGGATGACTAGGGTCAAATGATTCCACAATTGAGTGGTTTAAGAGCTCAAGGTTGGGGGTTGAGTCTTGAGGTTAGCTAATACACAATTATGAGAGGAAATTGTAAGTGATTGCTTAATTGAGGGTATCAAGATCTCAATGTTGAGGCTTGAGGCTTGGATTTTTCCAATGCACAATTATGGCATGAGAACAGGCTGGAATATTAGGAAATTAAGGGGTTGAAGGGATCAAGCTTGAGGCTTGAGCAATGATTTTTCACAATGCATATTTTTGGTAGGATAGGAGGCGAGGTGATTACGCATTTCAAGAGCTCAAGGTTGAGGCTTGATGCTTGAGACTACACAATCCATAGAGAAGGCTAGCTAGAGGAAAGGATTACACAGTCCCTGAGCTCATAGGTTGGGCTTGAGCAGTGAGATTATGCAGTGTGCAGTTCTGGGAGGAATAAACTGTGGATTGTGCAATGCCAAGAGCCAAGGATGTTTCTTGAGGATTGATACTGCATAGTGTGCAGTCTAGGAGGGTTGAATGAGTTTGAGAGACCTCATCAGGGAGTTTTCCCTGTTTTGACTAATTTTTCGATTAGTGAGAGAAATTTGAAAAAAATAAAGGCTTGAACATATTCACACACGTATTTCACTTAACGACACTACATGGAACATTTAAAACACATGAACCACATTCTTCCCTCAATGCAACAACGATGTGATAGCTCAATCAAAGTTTGACACTAATGAGACACTTTGCGACGACATTGATGACACTTGTGCAATAATGTTGGAAAATTTGGAAATGATTGTAATCCTATTTTACATGACAATGACAACTCATTAACAAAAATACTACCCCTTGAAACAAAAAAAGCTACCTTTTGTACAATATGTGACACTTAGCATGCTAAAAGAAGACATTTACGATATGAAGAGAAAAGTGTGAATGACACTTGTGATGTGCAGACGAAAGTGAATATGACACATACTAGAGAAAAGATAACATGAAAAGGTCACTTTTTAAGGTGAAAGAAAACAAAATGAAGAGTCGTAAACATGAAAATGACACTCGGGAAGGCGAAGGAGTGCAAAATAAACAATTTTAAAAACTCACTGAAATAGAGGTCAAAAAACAACCAAAATTGAGAGACTATCAATGATAGTGTGCACTGACTGTTGAAATGGGTTTTACATTGCACACACATTGTCTTAATGTACTGTGCCATGTTCGTTCAATCTTGCGTGAAGGAATATGTTCATGAATGCATAACGAACTAGGAATCTGTGAGCATGTGACTTCGTCGCTTTCCATCCAAAATAAATCTCAAATACTTAACACAATATCGACCAACCAAGAAGTGACTACAAAATTACTAATTGTAAGATCTATATTAGGCTCCCAAATCCAAGTGTAGACCAAATTTTGGAGGGTGTTTGTCATAGTGGAAAAACTTGGCGACACAGTAGTAGAACACTAGTTTCTTTACCTTGGAAAACTCTTTATGGAGGGTATATTTCTTCTGGACGTGTTGATTCAATTTTCATATTACCTTAGCTTCCCTACTTACGCTGTGCATAAACACAGTCCCCTTCATCCATCCTCTCTTAAACAAAAACTTAAAACTAACAATATCACAATGTTTTAAGATAAGGCAAGGATAAGGTAGCACATGAGGTTTAGATATTCATGGTATATTTTTTCATTTCTGGTGTTGCTTCACTACTAGAAGGCTTGCACAATACCCCAATGGAGTCACTTCAGGGAAAATAATTCTTCGATTCCATCGAGCCTGGATAGTACCTCGACGAAGTTGCTTTCCTCAACTCCCTACATAGGAATCCTTTCTCTTATTTCACCCTTTATTTATTTATTTTAAGTAGGACTATGCATAAACACTTATTCATTTCATGGGGTGGAAGAGGTATCCTGACTTATTGAGATAAGAAGAGGTTGTTCCTTTAGAGAAGCATACATAAAACCTATAATTTTTGTTTTCTCATTTTTATTTTCCACTTGTTCTTCTCTACTCGATTGGATCAGCATGGAGAACATCGAAAGATAAAAAGTTGAGTGTAGGCATGAGGTTTCCAAAATAAAGATGTATACCATGATTCGACGTAAAGCTTTCATCACTCAAGGATATTATTTCCCATCAGAACATCATTGACCAACTGGATAATGAATATGGAGAAGATGAAATGAGATTTAGCCAAATGTTGTAGTGTCATAAAGCCATTTTCTATTTTTCCACATCCTCTTTCATGCTAGAGGGAACATCATTCATGCAAATTCTTATTAACAAAACATGAAATAAAATACAAGACATAAAAATAAAAAAATAATAAAAGGTTGTTGGCATTGGTGTTCTGATGAGTTGTTCTGGTTGGCATTGATATTAGCCTACTGGCATTGTGTTGGAGGTTGCAATGGTTGTGTTGAGGAGATGGTTGATGAGTGTTGTAGTGAGTGAGGTTGACACTAATGTCAACATGGAAGAGTGTGATGGAGATAGTATGCATATGTTATGTACGTATGATGGTACTAGATTGTGCATGAGTGATGTGACATATTCTTGTGTTGTAAGTTCTTTGATGGCCTTGTTGGTTGGTTGGAAAGGTCTCCATGTATATGATGCCTGTGTTGAGGTGAGGTTGATTATTGGAGGATGTTTGTGATGCTTCTCTAGAGATAAATTTGACCTTGATGTTCATGATGTTGTTTAAAGGTGTTTTCAAATTTTTCATAATGTATTAATTCTCCTTCTACAACCGAGCTTCATAGTTGATGCCACTTGACATGGTTTATGCTATCATGTTTTGGTATTTGTATTGATGGTGACTACATCATTTTTAGGCTCTTCAGGAAGTTGCAGAGATGTTTCTAAGGATTGTCATGACTTGTAAAATTGTTACAGATGAAAGAGATGATGAGAAACAAGTTTGAGGTAGTTTTGAGATGAAGAATTTGTGTTTTTCCTTCATCCCCCGCCCATTTGCATGGAGAACAACGTGTGGGAGTAGTTTTAGGCTCCAGCCACATGCATAAAATCCTATGGGAGAGACTATGGGTCCTAGTCACATGGGAAAATTGTTATGGGAGCGATCGTGCTTTTAGGTGGGATTTATCCAGGTTTCTCACTCTCCTCGAATGTTTTATTTGGTTTTTATGATATATCTTGTTTGGATTGTCTCATTAAAGGTTAAAATTGACTTAATAAACATGTATAAATGTGTTTTTAAGTGTGAATTTATTTAATGGAATACGTATTTGATTAGTGGTGAAAATTGTATAAAAGAAGGATCAAATTGACCATTTTTGGCGATGAAATAGAGTAGAACTTTCAGTAGAGTACAGAGGGAAACCTCCTCCAGCACACAGGTCAAATTTGTTAAGCAGGGTTTCAAGTCTATTTTGATGTATATAAATATTATTGTGTGAGTCTTTTTTTGGGTTTGTGCTTGAGTTTTGGATTGATGAGTATATTATTTGATTGAAGGATTGTTGCATATCCTTGGATCTCATTGTATGAGTGAGGTATTGGGTTTTTTTGTTTGAGATTTTAATGATGAAGTTTTTGGTGTCTTGTGCATGGGTCCTAGTTTGAAATATTCTGAAATATAGCCCTAGATTGGTCATTAGATCAAATTATCTTGGTGAATAAGGGATAGGTATTCCTAGCCTACAGGTGTAGGGAGCTAGTAAAAGGAAGAGAAATTATCATAGTCCAGTGGTGGTTGGGCGAGGATTTTAGGGGAAAAGAGTTTCGAGTGGATATTAGTTCACTTTTTCAGTGTTATATGAGAAAATTCCTTGTTGGGAATAGCGAGATATGATGTAACTTGATTTTCTTGATTAATAAAAGTAGCAACAGAGCACCGATAACAACGAAGTGTGGTTTTTTTCCTCGGTTTTCCACTAGAGCTCCTTATGTCCTTTGTGCATGTGATTGTTAATTGATTTATGGCTTCCATGTGATGATCCTAGTATTTTATTTGATGGTTATTACATGATATGATATGATATACTAATGGTGGAATGTGTGATTGTGAATCAGTAATTTAAAATAATTTTTAGGAATACATTGTCATTATTGATTCACTATTAAAATAATTTCATATGCATGCTTATGGTGTTCTACTGTCGCTGGTTTTTTCCCCATATGGTGTGATGTATTGGTCACATTATTTCATGATCAATCATTTATGTCTTGTTGGTCGGCACTTTTGAGGAGTTTAGTTGTTGTTACTATGTTGATGGTGTTCTCGATCCATCTCATTATGGATTATTGTTCTTGGCCTTGTTATTGGTAAATCTTGATACAAGTATTTAGAGTTGCTCCAAGTTGATGGTATTTAGTTGTTGCTTAACTTTTGACATATGCATATATGGTTTGTTGATTATCAGTGACATGATATGTTGATACTAGTTGGAGGTGTTTCTCATTAGATTTATTATTTCATGGATCCATGTCTTGCTGCAATATTACTTTAAAGATTATATTATTATGTGAGATGTATTTCGTTGATTCTTTCTACCTTGAGTGGATGAATTCCTCTTACTGCATATGGTTCACATGTTTTTTACATATTGTTGTTGCTATCATATATATCTGTTGATTGATGCATCATGGTTGATGCAAGATGATGGTTATATATTGATGTTGCAAGTTCATGAGTTTTATTTATGCTGCTACATATTTCAGATTATGTTGCTCAGTTGATGTCATGATTACATGCTATTATTGCTCTCATATCTCATGATAATCAGTTACTGTTGCTATCACTTTATTTGTTGCTAGATGATGGCTCTATACTATGCACTTAGATGGTTGTATCAATGATGAGATTTATATTGTTGGTCATTCATCATCTAGTTGGTTGGCCAAAATGTTTGTAGTGTTGGTTCAAGGAGCATATTTGAGTATTCCTTTGGGAGAGATAAAGTTTTGGTCATTATGTCACAACTGCATGCTTCATATTGTACTTCATCAAATTTATTCATGTATCTTATTTATGAAGCCATCTACTCAAGTGTTCATCTCATTGAGTCAATGTTGTCATGAGTCAATGTTAGGAAGGTTATGAGTCATGACTAGATAATGTTGTCGAGAATTGTTGCAAACATCCTTGGGCTATTGTAAATCATGTTATAGTCATTTGATAACCTTGTATTTAATTATATAGCCATATACTTCTTTGTATTGTCTATCCTTGATAATTTTGTTGTTGTATGTTGATGCTCACACTATGTGGATAGTTGTGATTGTTGCTAAATGTTGAGACACAACTAGTGTCAAGGGGGAGTTATTCATTCATTGATATATATGTTTCCTTCACATGTTTGATATTATCATGGGGAGCATGCTTATTCCTTACTCTTCATTCATGATGTGGTTGGTGTTGCTAAGCAGATATTTGTTGATGATATTAGTGCTTATGATGTGTTGCTTCTCATATCAAATTATTGTTTATGATGATTATGTTATGTTGTTGACGGAGAGAGTACTACTGATAATGGTGTATATTTACTGACTTTTATGTTGCTTTTGAGTTGTGTGTTGTTTCTCTTGCTAATTCATATGATTCTATCATTGGGACTCCTGCTAATGATGGCTATGCTGCTACCTAGGAGGATGTTTTGTTGCGAGTATACTTATGTCTTCCTCCTAACTCCAAGACATGGAGATCTTGTTATTGTTTCTCCTCATATAGGAGTGAGAGTGGTTTTTATCTTCTAAGTTTTCATGGACTTATTTTTTCCCTTTTCAATTGATGTCAAAGGGGGAGAAAATGATGATTTCGGTTATTCAAGGGGATGGTTTTGGTTGACCATGATTGGGTTTAAATTAATGCCAAAAGGGGTGATTGTTGGTATTGGTGTTATGATGAGTTGTTTTAGTTGGAATTTATGTCAACTTAGTGGCATGGTTTTGGAGCCTGCATTGATTGTGATGAGGTGATGGTTGATGAGTGTTGCAGTGAGAGAGGTCAACTTTGATGTCTACATGGCAGAGTGTGATGGAGATAATATGCATATGCTATATTTTTCTAATGGTACTGGATTGTGCATGAATGGTGTGATATATGCATGTGTTGCGGGTGCATTGATGGCCTTGTTGGTTTGTTGGCTAGGTCTCCATATAGATGATGTTTGTGTTGAGATGAGTTTGATTGTTGGAGGATGTTTATGATGTTTCTCTAGAGATAAATTTGACCTTGATGTTCATGATGTTGTTTAAAGGTGTTGTCAAAGTTGTCATGATGTATGAAGTCTCCTTCTACAACTGAGCTTCATGATTGATGCCACTTCACATGTTTTATTCTACCATGTGCTGTTATTTGTATTTATCGTGACTACTTCATATTTAGTCTTTTCAACAGGTTTTAGAGATACTTCTAAGGATTTTCATGACTTGTACAATTCTTACATATGATAGAGATGATGAAAAATAACTTTGAGACAGTTATGAGATGAAGAAATGATGTTTTTCCTTCATCCTCTTCCCATTCACATGGAGAACAACTAATGGGTAAGGTTTTAGGCTCCATTCGTAAGCATAGAATCCTATGGGAGTGACTATGGGTCCCAGTCGCATGGAAAAAGTTCTGTGGGAGCAACTGGGCCTATAAATGGGTTTTCTTCAAATTTCTCGCGCTCCTCTGATGTTTTATTTGGTTTTTATGATATATCTTATTCAAGGAGTCACATTAAATGTTCAAATTTACTTAATCAACATAAATAAGAGTTTTTTTTAAGTGTCGATGTATTTAATGGACCAAGTAGTGGAGTAATGGTGAAAATTGTATAAAAGAAGGAGAAAATCGACCATTTGTGGTGATGAAATAGAGCAAAACGTTGAGTAGAGTACAGGGGGTGACCTCCCAGTGCACAAAGGTCGAATTTGTTGATCAGGGTTTCAAGTCTATTTTGAAGTGTAGAAATATTGTTGTGTGAGATTTTTTTTTGGGTCGATGCTTGAGTATTAGATTGATGAGTAGATGATTTGATTGAAGTATTGTTGCATATCCTTAGATCTCATTGTATTTGTGAGGTATTGGGTTTGTTTGTTTGAGATTATAATGATTGAGCTATCGTTTTCTTATGCATGTGTCTTAGTTTGAAATATTCTAAAACATGGCCCCCGATTGATCATCCTATTGAATTGGATTTGTGAAGAAGGGATATATGCTCCTTTCCTATGGGTGTAGGTAACTAGTATAAGGAAGATATAATCTCATATTATAGTGGTGGTTGGCTAAGGATCTTAGGGGATTGGAGTATTTATTGGATAGGAGTTCACTTAGTAGATGCTATATGAGAAAATTCCTTCCTTGGCATAGAAAACTATGATGTAAATTGATTTTCTTGTTAATAAAATTAGCAACAGAGCAACATCAACAACAAAGGGTGTTTTTTTCATTGGAGGGAGGTCTTCCAGCAAAGATCCTTGTATCCCTTAGGCATGTGATTGTTAATTGGTTTATGAATTCCATGTGATCATCATGGTATTTTTTTTTATGTTTAGTGCATAATATGATCTAATATACTAATCGTGTAATGTGTTATTATGAATCATAATTAAAAATGATTTTTAAGAATACATTGTCACTATTGATTCACCCCCCCCCCCCCCCTCAGTAGTGAGCACATTTACAAGAAAGGACAAATAAAAAGTAGGTTAGACCAAAAAAAAAATGTGAGACAAACATTAGAAAACACAAAACGAACTACAGAAAATGAGTGTATGATGAGCATGCAGGTAAACTAACATGCAACCAAATCTAATCCTAAGCTAACCATACAAAAGCTTTAGAAGGTTAGGGAATGCTTGTAATGTAGACACAATATAGTATAATAGTTTCATGGCACATACATAAAGTCATGCAGCAATACTGATATAAATTGTGCAAAATATAAGAGCTTGAATAACTTGCACATAAAATTGAAGTAAAATGTGTCGTAATCACTACTTCTACCCAACTTGCGATCTTGCATTCTGGATTAAATTTATAAATACAAATACATTGAAATATTCTTGTGAATATACCTACACTTTTATTATCTTGCTTAGAAAAAATTAAAAGAAATCAAAACTTGTTTCTAGAAAATGGACTTTCTAAGTAAGATGCCTCAAAATGATTATAAATTGGATCATAGAATTGAAAACAATCCTTCTGAAAAACAAGAAATCCTTGAAAATATAACGTCTTCATTAATGGCAAGGAATCAAGATGATAATATTATAATGGAAATAGAAATGATCATATTTTGAGGACTTGATAAGATAGTGAGGACCTTACACAAACATCATCAAAGACTGTTATGCCTTAACCACTTGACAAGTATCCAATTATTCTGATGCAAAACAGCCATCATTAGGTACACGGGTGGGGAAATTATCATTGAATGAAAATTATTATAATAAGAATCATGATCAAGTGAGATAATGAGGATACAATATTCTTGGTTAGGAGATAAAAAGGATAAATTAGTTTAAATATCTCTATGAACGATATGAATAATAGAACCAACTTCCTCTCATGCCGACTGTGACACACCATTTTCTTATAACTAGTGACAAAATTTCCAAGCATTGTAATCATCCAAAGAAGTGAAAAGGAATTTCGGTACAACAAACACATGAAACCAGTCAGGATACTATGAGTGAAGAAGAATTTTATTCGAAAAATAACTCATGCATTCCCTATCACTCAAGTGGATTTCAGGTGTGATAAAAAAAAAATCAATATAACATTCAAAAGAAAAAATAGGATATGATTATTATGAAATGAATCTGATAGACATTATTCCTTTGGCTAAATATGATCTTTGAAGTGATCAACTTCATAGTTCTATGACTCTATGAGAGATATAGATTCCAAATTTGAGTTTGATACAAGAGATTTGTATGAGGATGGATTTGCTACAGTAGTATGATCAGAAACCCGATCTCAATAAATAGAAAAATTGTAATGAGAAATCCTAAAATCCATCAAGAATTGCATTTAGTTAAACAATAGAAATGAAATAATTTTGCTAGAAAATATATATCTAACATGATTCAGGAATTTCACCAGGACCATGAGAACCTGATATAACCCTCAATGAGATTTGAAGTGCCTCAACTTCCTGAAAATTTTCAGAACTTTCAAAACACAGATAACACCAATTTGTAAATTAAGCTAGATCACAATTTTCATGTGGTCAACCACTATTGATTAAGCCAACCTGATCACCAATATCTGGATGGCATTTATCAACATCACTAGTTTGATTAGATAGTTGAAATAAATTACTCAAGTTATAATATTTTTCTGATCGTGGGTCTAAGAATGTATGCATCAGAAAAATATCATGACACCAATGATTCGAAAATTCCCCCCACCCCCCCCCCCCCCCAATAAAAAGAAAGAGATTATAAAGGATGGAATGGATTCTCTATAATTGCATTGATTTCTTCTTCATCATGAATAACCTCACTACCGTTTTTATTAAGGAGTTAACTTACCAGATGAAGAACTGGAAGAGCATGGAGCATATTCATCGTGAGTTGATGTATTACACACAATAGAACACAAGGAATGGAGAGGTGAAGAGGAATAAGTGTTCATAATAAATTGTTTTTTTGACCAAAATGGATTTGAGATCCAAATATTTTGAAACAAATTATTCTTCAGAAATAGAAAGACCAGTGGATACACATGGGTATTAGTCATCGCATACATCAACAAAGGCATCATCATCATAATGATCATTTCCCAAGAGTTCAGATTTATTAAGTAAATAACATTTGATTCATCACCATGATTCTCATATTGAAAATCAACCAAGGATCGAAGAGCATTATCCTGACATGCGGAACTTTGAAAAAGAGAAGAAATATAAAAGGTATGTTCACTTTATTTACCCTCTACTTTTTTATACCCGATCGGAGTTTGAACCAGCAACCTGAAATTCAAGAGAGTATGAAGAACTAGTTGGTGGAGCAGATTGATCAAGCATATCATGATACAAAGAGGCATGGAATGTATATGGTAGAGGGTGACATATTTCCCTTAAAGAAGTAATACTTTCAGTAGAAAAAGATTCAGGATTGAGGTTTTGAATTTCATAATCATATTGAGGCCTAGAAGAATTAGTATTCACTATAGGCTTCATGAGCCATTCTTGGGTTTCCTCCGTTGGATATGAATCTTGAAAAGAAAAAAGAGGATGCGAATATGGATTAGGAATTTTATGTGAATATTTCCCAACCTTATGATCATCATAAAGAGGCACTCACATTGGTACTAGAAAATGAGGACAAAATTAGAGGAAATTTCGGCCTAAAAGTGGCCTCTTAAGGAAAAATAATAAAATAATAGTTAAAATAATTAAATAAGGGTTATGAATTTTGGATGGAAAAGAACAAAACTACTTTTTTACTTGTATTTATAAGTTATCTCCATATCGATTTATCTAAATTTCAAGTGTTGTCACTTATTGGATTCAGAATTAAATTTCACATCCAACAAGTACCCATTATGCATACTTTTGAGAAGACCCGCATTGATAAAAATATTAAAGATACATTAAAAAAGCATGTTGAACACACATTTTTAATGTATCTTCATTTTTTTCATTGCATGTCTTCTCAGAAGTATCCACAATGGGTATTTGTTGGATGTGGAATTTAATTCCACATCTAGCGAGTGTACACACTTGAAATTTGGGTAGAACTATAAAGAGATAAACTAAAAGTACAAGTAAAAAAGGTAGTTTTTTTCTTTTCCTTCCAAAATATCTACATGTACCTATTTTTAAATTTAAAGTATTTTTATTGGTTTACGTATTATGAAATGGGATTTACGTGAAAAGTTTATGGGAACTTTTAGGTTAAAATTTCCTCTAATGCAAGGAACAAAAGAAGTAGTAGGTTCCTCCTATGAAATTAGAGGTGCTTCATGATTTACAAAAGTTGGGAAGTAGAAATATTACGGGGTTCAAACTCACCATGCAAATAGATATGAACAAATTATTAAACTATTGTTTAAGGAAATCCCAATCCATGTCTTCTCTTATAAATTCATGACAAAGTTGAAGGAATCGATCAAAGCAATGCTCAATTGATTCATTAGGATTCATTATTAGTTCATTAATTCTTTTTAGTAAATATTGATAGTCATACCTATCAAATTATTTATGAAGCTATTTCACAAGATGGTTGAATGAATGGATAGAAGCAGCAGATAATGTATGACACCGTCTCTTAACACGACCTTCAAATGTGAGCGTTAGAAATCTAGCTATGACATCCTCACAATGTAGTCAATTACAAATGAAAAAGTAGAAAACTTAAAACAAATGTTCACGAATATTTAACTCACCCTCACCATAAAACCTATATTGGGATAGGTTATGAATAACTTCCCCGGGGACGATGAGATCAAGTTCTTTATAAAAATATTCACGGATTATGATTTTGGAAAGAGCCATTTTGGATAAGAGATTTAAAGTAGACTTAACAGGCACAACCTGTCATCTCACCCTCCTTCTAGTGAAATTTTGTTGATGGTGCTAGAAATCCATCAACCAAGGGGGATTCCTGATTTGAAGTCCCAATTAGGCTCACATTGTTTGGAGTACGACCTCATCCAGAGTATTGGCCCAACTTCCATGTATTATTATATATTTTCCTTAGCTACAAATTTCAACACAAGAAAATAATACATATATATCTTTGGATCAGAAAGTGAGTATGCCTTGTGAAATTTTCAGCTGCAGAAAGTATCAAGGTCCTTATATCGAAAGGGAAGAGAAAAGTGGGCCCTTTCAAGACAAGAAATTAATGTACTAATCTATAAATTTAAACGAGAATATACATATGAAGCAATCATTGATAAACTAGCGAAATATTTCACAAGGAAGAAATGATTATTAAAGAACATACAACACACATTTAACAAGATAACTACCAAATCCACCAAAATAGTTCAATTTCCTTAGTACATATGAAAATAACATACATCACAAACATTCAAAGAATGGTCTTAGAATATTGACGACATATCCATGGAAGTGTGTTGGCTCAACGAGCTTTTGAATTAAGTAAAATTTCCAAGATAGATCAAGATAGTGCACACCACTAGCCCTAATACTACAAAATTAAAGAAGTCACTCATTCCTCCAAAACAACTATCTTCCTATATAATGATTGGTAGGATGAACCAAGGTGAAATTCCTTTACATGAGAAATGTGGGTGTATATATAACAAATAGGGTGTCCATTCACCTCCCTTGTGACTCTTGGACTACCATCATGACTCTTTCACTTCTCAATGACCCTTCGTCTTCCTACATGACATTTCATATTACATGGATGACCCTTAGACTTCCACTTTAAATTACATTTCTCTAATATTAAATTTAAATAATCCACAAATGTTGTGGAAAATAATGACTTGTGACAAGACATGACATGACACTGATGACATGGATTTCAGGATGATGTGGCAGTGTCAATTTGTCCTTCTTGGTTCTTTTTCTTAAACAAAATATGTATCCAATACTTCATCTTCATGAAAGATATGCTTTGTTATTCATATAAACCATCCAAAGGGGTTTTGAATTGGTATTCATTCTTCATGGACTCCTAAATTTTGATCTTCTATCGTACTTTGGTGTTCCTTTGTATTGTCGCCTGATGATCATATTATCTCTTTAACTACATAGGTGTACTCTAGAATGGCCTCCTTCTCCTTTTCATCCATCAGCATATTGTTATGATAAAATAGAGTACATATAACTTAAACCACTCATGAATAGCTAACAACAATCCAAAAACTCCTAATCTAATTGACTGACTGACCGAGTGACTAATTGAGTGCTTGACTCGGGGGTTGCACAGTTCCAGAGGCCAAGGTCCCGGATTGAGGCTTGAGACTGCACAATGGAAAATTCAAAATGACCAGCATCAAAGGATTGTGCAATTGAAGTGTTTAATAGCTCAAGGTAATGGCTTGAGGCTCGAGGTTTTCCAATGCACAATTCTGAGAGGACATATTAGGTGACTGCAAAGTTGAGAAGCTTAAGAGCTCAAGGTTGAGACTTCAGTCATGGTATTTCCCAATGCGCAATTTTGGCAAGAGAAGAAGTTGGGAGATTGTACAGTTGAGGGGCACAAGAGCTCCAGATTGAGGCTTTAACATTGATTTTTCTCACTCCACAATTTTGGTAGGACAAGAGGCCAAGAAATTACGTAGTTCAAGAGTTCAAGGCTAAGGTTTGATGCGTGAGACGTTGTAGTGTGTAGAGAAGGCTAGTTGGAGGTAAGGATTGTGCAGTTGTGGAGCTGAGGGACTGGGATTGTGCACTGAGATTGCACAGTGCGCAGTACTGGGAGGTGGAGATTACACATTTTTTGGTGCCAAGAGGCAAGGTTGCTGCTTGAGGACTATGCAATATGCAATTTAGGAGGGTTGAATGAAGTTGAGAGGCCCAGTCGGGGATTTTTCCCAGTTTTGACTAATTGTTGTATTAGTGAGATAAAGTTGAAAAAAATCCCAGCTTTAACATGATAAAACAATTACTTCACTTGAAGAAACAACACGAAACACTCAAAACACATGAAAAAAATGCTTTCCTCAATTGCAAGAACATTGTGACAACTCACTCCAAGTGCGACACTAAAGATACACTTTGTGACGATACTTGTGCAACAATGCTTGAAACTTTAGAAATAAGTGTGATACATGTTTGCATGACAAGGAAAACCAATTAACACAAATATTACCCCTTGAAACAATCCAAAATAGCTTTTTTACAATATGCGACATTTAACATGCTAAAAGATGACACTTGTGATATGAAGGTAAACATGTTAATTCCACTTGTGATATGCGAACAACGGTGAAGATGACGCATACTAGAGAAAAGATAACATGAAAATGGCACTTGCTAAGGTGAAATATATAAAAAGCCATAATTGTAAACATGAAAATGATGTTCATGAAGGTGAAGGTGCGCAAAAGCGGCAGTTTAAAAAACTCACTGAAATAGAAGTACAAACACAACCAAAAGTGATATATTGTCAATCACAATGCACAATGAATATCACCATGGGGTGCACATTGCACAAGAACTATCTTGATGGACAGTTCCATGCGTGTTCAAGATTGAGTGTATGAATTCATTCATGGATGAATTACAAACTAGGCATGTGTCAACAGGTGACTTCGACACTTAGGATCCAAAAGAAAGATAAAAGAATTAACACATCATCAACCGACTAGGAAGTGACTATGGATCAACCCGTCACAAGGTACATAGTAGGCTCCAAAATCGAAGTCTAGAAAAAATTTTGGAGGGTGTTTCTTGCAGCAAAAATGTGTATTTTTGAGCAGGTTGTTGGCTAGTGGAAACCCTAAGAAGGACATGGGAGTCTGTAAGCTCCGAGTTGGACTTTCATAGTCTTTATGCTTCAAAAGAGACTTTGATAGGACACTCCCTATTGGTTTTTCTCGAAGTGGAATGGCTCGGGGGAAGAATTCAATGTAATTGCCATTCTTGTTGGTTGGGAGGATTAGGAGTTTCTCCTCAGTAATCTTGTGACACCCTAAATATGTTGGAAACTAGAAAGTAATTTGTTACTCTGATTAATTTTATGCGAAGAACAATCCTTGTTGTGTATGTTCCTTTATTTCTAAATGAAATGGAATTATGATGAATGAATATAAGAGTTCCAGTATTTTTTTATTTTTAATGTAAATATGTCCAATAATTAGCATTAATGAGTAGGGGCACTGAATAGTTCCAAGTTGAACAAGGCACTCACTGATTATCTTGTAATATTCCATAGCCCAGATAACATAATATGAAAGGAAAGGGGGTGACAAGCTTCTCAGTAGAAACCTACCAAGGGATTCCACATTTACGTTTATAGATATATCTTGAAATAAGAAATTTTTTGTTGGCATACCATTACATATATAGCCATAATGTAAATTTATTTTTACAAGGAGATTCATTTTAACTTCTCGTGGAATAGTAATCCAATAGGTTCCTATCTACATAATAAAAATAATAACAATAAATCTGAAAGAGTGTTATCATTATCTATATTATATTAAGGAAGCAACCAAGAATTAGACAACTTATGAACATATTTAAACAAAAAACTTGAAGCAGTAAATATATTTTAAGGAGTGATATTTGACAAAATAATATAGACAAAGGACTTCCACAGAAAAAAAATTCATTGAACTTCTTTTTCATTGAAGCAAATACTTCTAATAAGTTAAAAAAAAAACAAAAAAACTTAGAATATTATGTGCTAGTCTGAATTTGTGCCCAAGTAACAATATTTACTGTAAATTACCACAATATATTAAAAGTAACATACAATATTGACTCTTAAGTACAATACAACAAAAGTTTGTGGCAAGAAGGAGAGGAATTAATAAGGCCTTAAGTTCGTGGCAAGAAGGAGAGCAATTAATAAGGCCTAATAAACTATAAAGGTCATGGCCAAATTCTTCTAATAGTTCATCCTAAATACCAAGAATCCCAGAAGATATGGTTCAATATGGACCTGTAACAAGAAGAAAAGGCTAAGGGTTATGAAACCTGGTTAATGATATGAGTGCAAACCCTCGGTCATAAAGACACGCTCAATAAATACTTACATAGTCAACAAAGGAGAAAATAATGTAAATTAGGAGCATTATAGAGGAAATGAAGTGTGATGCAGGGGCATTAGGCCCAAGACACTTTTTGTACATAAACAAACCTAAGGGGGGGTCTCATGTTTTATTTCCCCATGTAAATATTCACAGTTCAGTTATTTTAGTTAATTAGAAGGGAAAATATTATAACTGCCCGAATGATTGATGGGCACCTGAAGAGATAGTCAGAAGTTAGGCTAGCTTTAGGAGTCCAAGAGTCATCGAGGAAGTGAATCGATTGATTTCCAATATGTATAAAAATAAACCTCTGCGAAAAATTCGAGAGGCCTGCACAGACCTGCAAAGAGAACTGCATAGAATTGCATAGGGGAAGAAGCCCATCAGATTGAAGATTTGGCCAGCCAGTAGTTGTAAGTTAATTCATTGTGTAAATAATAAATGTTTCAGTATATTTGTGCCTCGTGGATTTAATTCATGTGTGAATATTTGGGCTCTTGATGGATGATGATTGATTTCTGTGTAATTGAAGTTCGAACCCCATAAGTAAGGATATGAGCAGAGTGATAGAACTCTGTACAATCTATAGTAGGAATCTCTGTGTGGAAGACGAAATTGAAATCCTGTATATGATTGAGTTCTGGTGATACTCTGTCCCTATGCATGCGCAAGATGTTGAATCTTTAATTAAACTGAGAGGGGGGGTGAATTATTTTAATACATACATTCGCCTTTTAAAATTTTCACCAAAGTTATTTACAGCTGAATATGTGAGCAATCTTATTTGCAGCCAATATTAATTTATTGTGATACCATACTTAAGTTGAAAGCAGCAAGAAATTAAGCAAATTGAAATAATCACCTCAACACATAAGAAGCACACATAGAGACAGCAGATGTAAGTGGAAACCCATAAAGGGAGAAAACCACATCTTATTATTGTTGTGATGCAAAGGCAAGCTCCAACTTCCTCTCACCATTGTTTTCTGCAGGCAAATAATACGAAACTCTGCTCCTCAGTACATAATTTACACAACTTTGAGAAGCACCAAGTCGCTAAATTGCATGCACAACTTCAGGAAACCAAAGCACCTCGGTCAGCTATAGCTGACAGCTACTAGGCACAACAGTAGAAGCAACTTCCTCAATTTATCAAACTGAAAGTTTGGTGATTTACCTCAGATATCAGCCCTGTTCTATAGCTTCTCCTTTTGTTATGCTTTTCTTAATCTTCTCTTCCTCACACTTCTATATTTTTCCTTCTCTTGATTAACTCTCTCTCTCTCCCTCTTTTTTTTGCATATCAAGATGATATTATTTATAGATTTCCTCACATGAATGTTTGTATTCTACTTGGAATTCGAAATGGAAAGTCATGTCTCTTTGCCTTCTGCCTTCTCACTCCTTTTATCTACTTACTCAGAAAATATAACTGTAGGTATCAATTTAACATTACAGTGGGAATTTGTTCTCTCTAGGAACTTTTAATGCTCAAAAACAATAAAACAATTAAATATTTACATTGAATTGCAAAGTGGTTAATATAACAGACTCACCCTCTTGGCTTCATTACGCATTTGTCTTTCTTTGACTCTGTTTTGTCTTTTTGTGATTGTGTTTTTGCTCTTTCTGCTCACTTCTTCCTTTGTCCTCTCTTTTGTGGTGTAGTTATTTGTATGTATATAGCATGATTATTTTATATCAGTGCCTTTTAGAAAAATATGTGACTGCTGACTCGTAGTAAGTGTCTTGTTGATGTGGAACATTCCACAGGCCGGAACATACATATATCACAATTGTATTACATTAATAATCACCCTCCCCTTAAGCTGAGGCCCGTGGGTCTACAGACCATACGGCTTATCGCAACAACGTTATATATATATATATATATATATATATATATATATATATATATATATATATGACAGCGTCTTTTAATATATATATATATAACCCAACCTTGTCTCTTGGCTTAATTATAAGATGATTTAATCTATAATATGCCCTTTTAATACACCTTAACATACTCTCGGCACATACAATAAAGCCTGTTTTAAAACATATAGAATTCCTTTCGGGCCCACCTGACACGTTTTCAAATGCGATTGATCGCAATCGCAAATTTCTAATTTTCAATAGTTGCTATGCAGTGTCAACCAACTGCGATATTGCGATATTGCGATGGTTGCGATAATGCGATGGTTGCGATATTGTGATGGTGCGATGGCGCAATGTTGCGAAGTTGCAATATTGCGATGGTGCAATGGCGCAATGTTGCGAAGTTGCGATATTGCGATGGTGCGATGGCGCAATGTTACGAAGTTGCGATATTGCGGGTCCCGCCTTATAAAACTTTGTATTATGCGCTCCGTATAACTTCATAAATATGATTTGGACCTTTGATCATATGATGCGTTGCACATATACTGCAGCGTGGGTAGCGATTCCCAGAATTTGTGTTTATGTTATATGTAACGTCCGGCTGGGTAGTGATTCTCGGAATAACGGCTGTGTCTTTGAAATAACAGTTGTGTCTCTGTATTCGAATGTTCCTGTCTTCCAATAACGATTCTTCCCTATGCCTTTGCCTTACCTGCTTCTGCTGCTCGACCTGTCTCTGTCTTTGCTGCCTCCATTGCCTTACCTGTGCAATTCCTCAACATAGTTTAATTAATGAACACCACTTCCCTTGTTACCTTGTAACAGTTCTTAGCTTACTGACTGATCGAATATTACAATTAGCGCACGAAAGCATATTCAGTCTTGTTGTTGTTTGACATTTGCTTCCTCACTCCTTACTTAGTTTCTTTCTCTGCTACCTCTATTTTCTCGCTCTGCTTTGGTTTCTTTCTTCCTTTCCTTGTTGTCTCTCTGTTGTCTCTTCTTAAGGTCTGTCTTGCTCCTTGCTTCCTTCATTCTCCTTTTGTTGCCTCTTCTTTAAATGACCCTGTCTCTACTGCTCGACCCTCTCTACATCTTGCTGCTATGCTGCTCTCTTTGCCTGTCTCTGTCTTTGCTGCCTCCTTTGCCATCAATGACAATATTTCCAACATGAGAGTGTTTTGACTCTGTAGTTAATGTACTCCGTCCCTGTGTTAATGTATATACTCCTGAATGCTCGTAGTTATACACTGCTGTGTATATATTGAATATATATTAATCGCGTGCGAATAGACCGTGGAATGCCTGATGTTCTTGTCTGATTCATATTAGTCAAGGTTAAGAGTCATGTATTATGATTCACTGATGTTAGCAGTGTCATGGTGTTTCAATTCCACATAAGAAACAGAGGAGCGAGGTCGTAATGTGCAGAAATCAACGTTGAGATGGTGCGAGGAGGAGAACCCTTTTAAATAATAAAGGACGACGGAACGCGAAGTTAGGCGGAACCCCAATCCAAAAGGGTGGAACCATGACCAGATGAACAGTGAAGGCGGTTTCTGGTTTTCATCGCACCGCCTTTACATGGTGAGTGATATTTGAGGAATTGGGAGCGATTCCACAGGACGGGCGACACGTGTCCCCAAGCGAAATTTCAAAACCGCCTCCATTGTGCGCCATCACGCACTATAGTTCGTGCACCTTCGCCCAGCGATATCCGTCTGATCAAATGAAGCGGCGTGACGCGATAACAACCGTTGGATGGGCACATGGACTTAATGAAGGTATGAATCGGGTATGTGTGTTCTATGTTTCCATGAGTGTGGGACCGGCGAACTCTAAAGTCTAATGGCCTTTGTTTTAGTTCGAGTCGAGGTTTTTTAACAAGCATGAATAAAGTTATAGCCAATGCCTTACCTTGGTAAATGTTTATTAAACTTTGGCTATAATATTATATGGTGGAGATAAAGAATTACCTTTGGGTCGATTCATGTTGTGGGAGTATGCATTAGTGTATATGGAAGAGCGTATGTTGGGGTTCAAATTTGGATTGGTTCGCCTTTTAATACGTGGGTTGTTATTAAGAGAGAATTTTTGTATGTCTTGGGGAGGTCATTACTAAAGGAGGAAATTGGATTGATATCTCAATCTCAGATTGAGATATTAAAAGCCTTAGATTTATTATCTAATTTCCAGACCAAGAAAATAGAACAGTGTGAGTTGCCCGAGATGTGAAGTTGATTGGGGCAAGAAAAAATTGGATGCATTCACACACAGATTGAGTTTGGGACCAAGGTAAACCGGGGCTATGGGTAGTCACCGCTGTCAAGTGGTATCAGAGCTAGAATTTAGTTAGCTCGTTGAAAAGTTTGTTTTGGAAATGCACATGTACTGAACATGAAAGAAAAGTTGATGTTTGAATCTCTTTAATAGGGAAAATTGCAGATTTGATTTGACATGTAGTGAAGGTCTCCAGATGAACAGAATCTGGATTTGAAGACAGAAGATTGCAACAGGTATATGCAGTGCAGGTGAGAAAGGAGAAGCAAGATCAGACAGGGATCTTGAGAGGTAAGATGATGAGCCTTATTTGAACTCTGGTTGGAAGGATTTGTTTGCAGAATACAGAGTGCAAGAAATTGAGGAGGGATCTTAGTAGAGGATGATCAAAAGCTTTTAGAGCAGTGATAGAAGAATTCCGATGGATTCTGAGTACAGAAAGAGTGTGGTAGAATCTGAAATAATTCCCAACTGAGGTTGGATGAAAGAAGAAAAGGGGTGTTCTTGAGAAATTTGCAGAGTGAAACCTAGAGAGCAAAAGAGAGTGCTCAGAAGGTTCCAAAGAGAGGGGACCAGTACTTGCCAAAAGCCGGATCCAGAGGAAGGGATTGGTGAGGTAAGTTGCAGCAAGGGAGCTTGCTATTGCAGAGGCTTAGTGCAGCTTGTGAGTGAAGAACTCCTAGAGAAGAAAATGGCTACTGAGAGCCATAGCAAGGATTACAGTGATTACAGAGGTTCTGAAAGAGGCCATAGCAATAGAGAGTGGGAATATGCCAAAGAAAATGGCATGAGGAAGAGACTCACAGATCAAGAATATTGGAAATAATTTGCTGAGATCAAGGAAGAGTTTCATGAACTGAAGAGAAGGATAGAAGAAAGCCAGAGAGTTGGTTGGCTCATGAAGAAGAAGATAAAGTGGCAGAGGTTACAAGGGAATGTTGTGTAACCAGCTCCAAAAAGAGAAGAAAAGAGATATAAACGCCTTAGAAATGAGCCACTTCGAGGGGGAAACCTCCAATGCATTACATAAATGAACAATTCTTGGATGCTACAATTTACAAAACCTCCTTTTTATATATAGGAGTCCATGGGACCACAATGTAATCCTAGCGGGCCACAATGTAATCCTAGCCGACCTAACAATAATAATGTAAGGGCACAATAATAACAATATGGGTGTTATAGGGGTACAAAAATAACAATAAGTGGGGTTAGACTAACATAATAAGGGACTACACTATTAATATAGGGGCTTAACATGCCCCTCTCCTTCAAACAAGTGTTGTCCTCAACGCTTGATTATTTCTTGATGCTTCTGTATAAAATTCTCATCCTCCCATGTGGAATATTCTACAGGAAAGTTCTTCCACTTGCTGAGATAATCTGAAATTGATTGTACTTGTCGCGTTCTTGTTTTTGTGGCTCCTTCAGAACTTCTTTCGATGTGATGTTGATCTTCTGGTTGTTTCATTTGTTTTTGCACCAAAATTAGGTTATCCTTTGAGAGTTGGAGAAATTGTTGCTGATGCTTGATGTGATATTCCACTACTTTATCATCCATAGTAGATTTTATTTGATCCTTCAAACCATCCAAATTAGCCTTCATTTTTTCTTTTAAACCATCTATGTCATCTTCGGTTTCTCTTCGTAAGATCGAAATTTGTTGCACTTGGTACCGTAATTTTGATATCTCATACTGCAATTCTTCCTCTTCATGCGTCATAGTATAGATTTTTGAGGGATTAATGGGTATGGAATTATTTTTTGGATGCATAATAGAACCCATTACTGATAAAAATTCTTCAATATGCCCTTGGAATCAATTCCACTTGGTTCTTCAAACAAGACTTGTGCAATTCGGAAAAAAACACACACCTTTTTCTTGCTTTTGAAGAGCTCGATATTGAAATTGGATTATCTATGTGATTGCAGCACTTAAATATATGAATTTTAGTACCAACGTAGCCCTCTGAATTATCTTTCAAATGCCGCAGGTCTGACCTGATTTGGATTCTCCAAGACAAAATTGTGTCCAATCTCCCACAATGACCTAATTATGGACTCGTTCAGTAGAGCGAACTTGTACGACTTTCCACGTGTCACTGTTTTGTTCTTTTTCTCTGAAATTGATAGCCAAGAAACTGAATTCTATGTACTTGCAACCACTTTTTACGGCACTCCAATCCGATGCCTAGAGAGAGATTTATTGAACTTTTTCCACGATCACCTCTTTTAGATGAAATTTAGGAGCCTGAAAAAGAACTACCTTCCACAGATCATATCTCCAAAAATATTGCGAACCAAGATCTGAAATTTTTTGATGACTTTCCTTAGGATTTCTGCTTCGCACCATATGAATTTCAGATTCTGAACCTTCGTAGAAAAAACGTTATAGTGAAAATTCCACGATGACCTGTTTAGGAGCCTGAAAAAAAAGACCTAACTTCCACATATCATATCTCCGAAAATGTTGCAAACCAAGCTCTGAAATTTTTAGACAAGCTTCCTCAGGATTTCGGCTTCGCACCCTAAAAATTTCAGCTTCTGAAACTTCGTAGAAAAAAATTTATAGCGAAAATTCCACGATGACCGGTTGGGAGCAACGAAACCCTAGAATCCAAAGCTCTAATACCAAATGTTGTGTAACCAGCTCCAAAAAGAGAAGAAAAGAGATATAAATGCCTTAGAAATGAGCCACTGCGAGGGGAAAACCTCCAATACATTACATAAATGAACAATTCTTGGATGCTACAATTTACAAAACCTCCTTTCTATATATAGGAGTCCATGGGACCACAATGTAATCCTAGCCGACCTAACAATAATAATGTAAGGGCACAATAATAACAATATGGGGGTTATAGGGGTACAAAAATAACAATAAGTGGGGTTAGAATAACATAATAAGGGACTACACTATTAATATAGGGGCTTAACAGGGAAGAAGGAGCAGATGATGAATGCTTAGAAGAAAAAGGAAATACTCAGAGTAATTGAGTATCTGGAGAAGGACTTGGAGACTGAAGCTTCAAGTGTGACCCAGGGGTCCAAGAGCCTTACATCTGACATATTTTGTATGTTTGCAGGAACATCAGGGAAGAGAAAACAAACTACTGATGTTGTCACTAAGGAATAAAATGGAGCAGCTACATGTTTTGAAGATTCCCATGCACAGTTGGAGAAAGGTTCTGCTTTCCCACATATTGGAAGCAGAATAGATTTAGGTTATGATATTGGCCAGAAGTTGGAAGTTGGACAGCTTGAAGAAATTAAAGAAGAGACCATTGGAGAATCTCTGGGGCGTGTGGAAGACTTGGAACAACAAGAAGATTTGGTGATCAGATCACCAAATGAGACCATGAGGTCTTATGTTTTTACAACTGACAAGTTGTGTGTGAATGCCGGTGTTAAGGAAGACAGTTCACATGATGGGACTATGATGAATGAAGCTGATTGTTGCCAAGCAAGATATGATGAGTATCTTTCAGATGAAGAACATATTGAACTATTACAGCAGAGGGAATTCATTAATTCCTTATTTTATAGAAGATATTGTTTCAATGGAGCTGATGAAGATAAATTTGTCATTAATGCTGATAATGACAGGCTACTTTTGATGAATGGCCAAGTAAGGAATGATGGATAGGTAGCTGGAGTCTTTGCAGAAATGGGAAATCAGGATTTTATTCTGATCAAGACTGAGGAGATAGTGACAGCAGAAGATAGTGAAGATGTTGAAGATGTTATCTCGGACGAGATGCCGAGATTGTGGCATAAATTAAGTGGTCTGGTGCAGCGAACAGAACCACAGAGAGAAGGTGTTCATATGGTAAGGACATAGATGATTGAATATGAGAGAGTTCATTTTTATGAACTAGAGCAGAAAGACATCCTTAAAGGGGATGGTGCAGAAGAGAGGCTAGCTAGTAGTCTCAAGAAATTTTTGAAGAATTGGAATCAGCATTCTGATGTGCTGATCGAGAAGGAAAGAAAGCTGGGACAGCATACAAAGATGCTGACAGAAGAAGGAAAGGCTCTGAGGCCTTGTAGACTTTGTTTTAAAAAATGTTTGATGAATGCAGATCCTATTGATGATGGAGATAATCTGACAACATGGGGCAGTCAATTGAAAGAGAAGGAGAGTTTTTTGGAAGACTTTAAACCATGGAATGGAGAAATTGAGCTGCTAGAGAGTATGTTGAATCAACAGGATTCAATACAAGAGAAAAGACCTCAATTTCAGAATTGGGGATTGCAGAATGTGAAGAAACAATGGGATGAAGATGGAAAATAATTGATGATTGAATCATCAGTAGGGACCATTGGGTCTTGGGGTTTTGGAACTAATGAAGTGGCTGTGTTGACAGGGAAAGCAGAAGACAATCCATCACTTGGAGTTTTCTTAGAAGAAGAAGAGTTGTTGCAGAATGAGGATGAGCAGCTAAATGAAGATGAGACAACCATGTCTCATATGCAGGAATTTTTTTCTATTGATAGAAAGGAAGAATTGTCTTGTTCGAATAGCCCAGAAAAGATTGAAGAAGCTGTATGGCAGACTGTTGGGACTGCTACAGTAGTGGAGAACCAGAGTTTCACTCTGATAGAAGATGAAGATACAGTGGCTAGAGAACTTGATTTGATTGCTGGAGTCAATCAAGAATAAGGAAGGCAATTGCGGAAGATTGCCAAGGCAGAAGAAGAAGATGTTGAACCTGAGTTGTAGCATGGAGAAGATTTGCTTGGCCAAAGGAGATGGCGAGAATGTTTTCTGAAGATATTCAGAAAAGAAGGTAAAATGCCAGAGCAGCTTGAAGAGTTGTTGGAGAGAGGGCTGAAGCAACAAGTTGAAGTGTTGCCAGCAGAGGAGAAAATTTTTTACTGTTGCAGAGAGGGTATGGATGATTGGGTGGCAGTAAACATAGGAGCTAGGGCAGCAGTAAGAAATGAATAAATAAGAATGTAGCAAACAAAAGTAAGTGTCCAGCAGTCAAAGGAAAGATTAGATAGAGAAATTTAATTGATAAGGAAACGAATGTAGAAGATGCCTCAGAAAAGGACAGCAGCAAGAAAGCTGAGAATCAACAGCAGCAAGAGGAAGACAGTCACAGACTGTGAGGGCATAGAAAGTGCGAAGATGCAGACCAAGATATGGAAACCAGGATAAATGCGAAAGAAGAATGCTGCAACAAATAACCAGTTGCAGAACAAAGTATGGGATCCAGGCAGATAAAAAATAAAGCACATGATCAGGAGATCATGAATCATTTGAACCTGGGGAGTCTGATGCAGGGGCATTAGGCCCAAGACACTTTTTGTACATAAACAAACCTAAGGGGGGGTCTCATGTTTTGTTTCCCCATGTAAATATTCATAGTTCAGTTATTTTAGTTAATTAGAAGGGAAAATATTGTAACTTCCCGAATGATTGATGGGCACTTGAAGAGATAGTCAGAAGTTAGGCTAGCTTTAGGAGTCCAAGATTCATCAAGGAAGTGAATCGATTGATTTCCAATATGTATAAAAATAAACCTCTGTGACAGAGTCGAGAGGCCTGCACAGAAATGCAAAGAGAA
Organism: Pinus albicaulis; assembly: GCA_034641835.2. NCBI lineage: Eukaryota > Viridiplantae > Streptophyta > Pinopsida > Pinales > Pinaceae > Pinus > Pinus albicaulis. Next base: position 233,082,501 of record CM076578.1, read on the forward strand.
CTGCATAGAGCTGCATAGGGGAAGAAGGCCATCAGATTGAAGATCTGGCTAGCCAGTAGTTGTAAGTTAATTCATTGTGTAAATAAGAAATGTTTCAGTATATTTGTGCCTCGTGGATTTAATTCATGTGTGAATATTTGGGCTCTTGATGGAGGATGATTGATTTCTATGTAATTGAAGTTCGAACCCCATAAGTAAGGATATGAGCAGAGTGATAGAGCTCTGTACAATCTATAGTAGGAATCTCTATGTGGAAGATGGAATTGAAATCCTATGTATGATTGAGTTCTGGTGATACTCTAGCCCTGTGCATGCGCGAGAGTGTTTTGACTCTGCAGTTAATGTACTATGTCCCTGTGTTAATGTATATACTCTTGAATGCTCGTAGTTATACGTTGCTTTGTATATATTGAAAATATATTAATCGTGTGCGAATAGACCATGGAATGACTGATGTTCTTGTCTAATTCATATTGGTCAAGGTTAAGAGTCATGTATTATGATTCACTGATGTTAACAGTGGCATGGTGTTGCAATTCCACATAAGAAACGGAGGAGCGAGGTCGTAATGTGCAGAAATCAGCGTTGAGATGGTGCAAGGAGGAGAACCCTTTTAAATAATAAAGGACGATGGAACACGAAGTTAGGCAGAACCCCGAGCCAAAAGGGCGAAACCATGACCAGATGAACAGTGAAGGCGGTTTCTGGTTTTCATCGCACCGCCTTTACACATTGAGCAGTATTTGAGGAATTGGGAGCGATTCCACAGGACGGGTGACACGTGTCCCCGAGAAAAATTGCAAAACCACCTCCACTGCGCGCCATCGCGCATTATAGTTCGTGCACCTTCGCCAAGCAATATCCGTTCGATCAAATGAAGCGGCGTGATGCGATAAAAACCATTGGATGGGCGCGTGGATTTAACGAAGGTATGAATCAGGTTTGTGTGTTCTACGTTTGCATGAGTGTGGGACCAGTGAACTCTAAAGTCTAATGGCCTTTGTTTTAATTTGAGTCGAGGTTTGTTAACAGGCGTGAATAAAGTTATGGCCAGCGCCTTACCTTGGTAAATGTTTATTAAACTTTGGCTATAATATTATATGGCGGAGATAAAGAATTACCTTTAGTTCAATTCATGTTGTGGGAGTATGAATTAGTGTATATGGAAGAGCGTAGGTTGGGGTTCCAATTTGGATTGGTTCGCCTTTTAATACGTGGGTTGTTATTAAGAGAGCATTTTTGTATGTCTTGGGGAGGTCATTACTAAAGGAGTAAATTGGATTGATATCTCAATCTCAGATTGAGATATTAAAAGCCTTAGATTTATTATCTAATTTCCAGACCAAGAAAATAGAACAGTGTGAGTTGCCCGAGATGTGAAGTTGATTGGGGCAAGAAAAAATTGGATGCATTCACACACAGATTGAGGTTGGGACCAAGGTAAAACGGGGCTATGGGTAGTCACTGCTGTCAAAGTGAATAATAATGAAAAAGAAGAAGAGGCTCATACTGACGAGCCCTGTACGGGGCTTAGTACTTTCGCGTTAACACAAAAGAGGGCCTCAACTAAAATGAAACATTTTCGAGAGAGCTGCATATTGATCTTAACTTCATAAACATAAACTATCCAAGTTAAATTCCAAATTTAAACAAGAAACTGAAGCCTAGAAAAAAGAAGTGAATATTATAGGAGAAATTGGTTACTTGGAACTCACTCACCATCTCCCTAGAACAAAGGAAAAAAAAATGAAAAAAACCCTAGCTTGAATAGCAATAAAGGAAAAGAAAGGAATCAAAATTTATATGTCCTTACCCAAGAAGATGAGGGCTGAAACGTAGAAATCGGATGGTCATTGCCCCACACCAGTAGTCACTGTCACCTAGCCTCCTATATGGAGGAACGAGCCAGATATATGTATATATTCCAATTGGTCAAGAACTTGCTAAGCAATTCACCAGAAGATTCATAAAACGTAAACATATAACAAATGATGAGTAATAGGAGAAAGAAGAGTTAACAAAGGACTGGTGATCTTTGCAAAATTATGATGACTATATTGTTAAAGTACTTACTTCGGTGAGTAATGTATCAATGATTGGAATATTATATATGCCACAGAAACATGAAAATCCCTACTGGATAATGGGAAGAAGCAATAAGCTAGACCATTGAAAACATGGAATAGAATTAGACACCCTCACCAAAAAGCAAACATCACTAGTCAAATTGCAAATGTAGCGAAACAGTTAGAATTTACAAGTATTTACCTTCTGGTTGATTTCGTTGGAGTAGTGAAGCTTCCGAGTGAAAGTGTAATGCATATACGGTTCCGACTTGCAGAACCATCAAAACACTGGAAAGGGAGGAAATGAGAAAGGAGAAACGCAGCGTGAAGGAGTTAGTTACCAAAAACTAACCCAGTCAATAACAGTCGTCGATTGTGGACCCAGACCAGAAGGCCAGTGGATGTAGCGCCAATGCATTAATACAGTATGCGAGTCACATTAAGTTATATCGCATGTGACAAACCTCATTTCTGGAGAGTTCAAAGATTTATGGCCGATGAATGGCAAAGCATTGAGGCATGAATAAATTTATAAACAAACACATAACCTAAGTAACGAGGATGCCAACCACTACACAACCCATACGAGGCTGAAATAGTAAGGCTATAAATATTATATGTGTTAGTAGACCCAAGCTTACTTAGGATGCCAACCACTACACAACCCATACGAGGCCGAAATAGTAAGGCTATAAATATTATATGTGTTAGTAGACCCAAGCTATATAACAAGAGAAGGGACATAAGGGACATAAGGGTTTTCATAAATAACTATGATCAAAACCATGGTATGGTAATTTGTAAGTAGAAAGTGGATATCTCTATTTTATAAAGTGGACAAATCGAGGGGCATCTAATCTCACTTAATCTCGGCCACACTAACTTTTATTATGGCTCGATTTTTTATCTTTGGAGAATTGGAACCAGTAACATTTTCAACATGAGTGTCTTAAGAATAGATTTATTATCCAACTAAAACTTATTAGCCTAAAGTTTTGTGTGTTAAGTGTTAAAGAAATAATAATACAACTCCAGAAAAACACTCATTTATATTTCAAAAAAAGTCACATAAAAAATTACTTTGAAAATGTAGAAAGGAGTGTAAATCCAACCTAGGTGATTATATATAAAAAAAAAATTGAAAGGATGTTAACATAGTATGTTCAATTTCATAACTTTTAAGAGTTTAAAATACTTTCTTTGAATTTTATATACCAAATTAATAGTTAATTAAATAATAGTTTTAAAATTATATTTTTATTATTATGCTTTTTAGAAATAAATTAAAATATTTGTTTCACTTATTATATATATGAATACATTTTTTAAAATAAAAAATAATTTCTTTATTTTTTTGAATTTCAAATAATTTTTAAATAGATATATAAAAATATTTTACATTTTTTTAATATCAAACAATTTTATGTATCATGAGTTTTGTGTATCAGAATTTTTGGTGAAAATTACATGTTTCTGTGGGGCACTTTACATAGGTAAAATTGGTCTATCAATTAATCAAAAGATTCATGAACATGTCACTGACCTTAGACATGGTAGATATCGGTCCTAAAATCACATGTTCCTGTGGGGCACCTTACATAGGTAAAACTGGTCAATCAATTAATCAAAGGATTCATGAACATGTCGTTGACCTTAGACATGGTAGATCTCGGTCCTCTACCTTAGCAGAGCATGCTGAAAAAACTAATCATCATATTTGTATTGAAGATACCGAGGTTATTGCAAGGATTGACCATTTCCACCATCGAAAGTTGAGGGAAGCCTTGGAAATTGAAAAGAGGTCTGTTAACCTTAACAATGATGATGGGTATGCTGGATTCCTTCTCTTCACTCTTAGTTTTTGTTTTTTTAATCGCTCTAGTCATTCTTTCGTCTCTCGCTCCCTGTTCCTCTCTCCCTGTCTGTTCCTCTTATTTTAATTTTGATAAGTATAATTTTTATTATGAGTATTTTCCTTATGATTTAATTTGATAATTACCTATTTAGTAATACTAAATTAATTAATTATTATCATTATTATTATTTATTTATCTATTTATTTATTTTATTTTGTTTTTTTTATTTACTTATTTAGTATTATTATTATTATTTAATTTATTAAGATATTATAATTTTAAGTATTAAAATAGAAAAAATATTAAATTATATTAAATAAGTATTAATATTAAATTATAAAAAGTATTAATATTATATGATATTCAAATGTAATCAAATATAAGTAAATTAAAATTAATATAATAAAATATGACAAATTTTATTCAGTTTCTTATTCTAGTCAAACTAGTCATTTTTTCAACGACTAGTTGGAGTTGTCCGTATCTATTTAAATGGTTTCTTGATCAGATTTATTTCTCATCTTTTCCTGATGATGAACCATGATGAACCACACTCGCTAGTTCAAAAAACGCCTCACAAATTTCTAATATCATGAGTTTTATTTAAAACTTTTGTAGAGAATAAAACATGGAAATAACAATTAAATGAAGTGTTACAATTCAACAAAACTTCTACACTAAAAAGAAGAAGTATGAAATTACCCGTAATTCATTATTCCAATTAGGAGGACAATATATAACGTGGTTCAAAGAGTTTGATTATATATATACTATGTTTGACGAACTTAAAGGAAGCATATAACTTGGAAGCAAGGATGGTATATATATATATATATATATATCATGAGTTTTATTTAAAACTTTTGTAGAGAATAAAACATGGAAATAACAATTAAATGAAGTGTTACAATTAAACAAAACTTCTGCACTAAAAAGAAGAAGTATGAAATTACCCGTAATTCATTATTCCAATTAGGAGGACAATATATAACATGGTTCAAAAAGTTTGATTATATATATACTATGTTTGACGAACTTAAAGGAAGCATATAAATTGGAAGCAAGGATGATATATATATATATATATATATATATATATATATATATATATATATATATATATATATATATATATATATATATATATAAAAAGTTTATAATGTTTAAAATATTAAATTAGTTTTTATTAATAAAGGTTTCGTATTTAAATTTTTAAATTTAACAAGTAAATAAAATATTTACATTGAAGTTGTTCTTTTATTAAAAATGGTTACGCTAGGCCTTGTCTACATTTTTCATCTCCATTTGTTGTTTTAACATGGGTTATGTTTAACTTAAGAAAAAATAATAATTACACATGTTATTGTAAAATGGACCATTTTGCTAAATAAAATTTGATTATATATAAATGAATGTATAAATAATATTGAAAAAATTATCATGGAGGAAATTATTAGAATTAAAATAATCTCAAATCCCTAGGAAATTGGTGGGTGGGGAGCCATGTCGCACCAATCTAATTTTTACACCAAGGTGCTCTCCTATTGAAAATGGTGAGGATAGGCATTGTCTACCTTTTTCATCTCCATTTGACATTTGTGTGTCTCTTGTTTTGACATGGGTCAACTTTAACATAAAAAAAAAAGGTCAACTTTAACTTCAGAAAAAAAAAAAAATTACACATGTTATTGTAGAATGGACCATTTTGATAAACAAAATTTGATTATATATAAATGAATGTATAAATAATATTGAAAAACTTATCATGGAGGAACTTATTATAATTGAAATAATCTCAAATCCCTAGGAAATTGGTGGGTGGGGAGCCGTGTCGCACTAATTTAATTTTTACACAAAGGTGCTCTCCTATTGAAAATTGTGAGGATAGGCATTGTCTACCTTTTTCATCTCGATTTGACATTTGTGTGTCTCTTTTTTTGACACGGGTCAACTTTAACTTTAAAAAAAAATAGGAATTATGCATCTTATTGTAAAATGGACCATTTTTTCAAGTAAAATTTTCTTATATATAAATGAATGTAATAAATAATAATGAGGAATTTATCATGGAGGAACTTATTAGAATTAGAAGAATAATCGGAAATCCGTAGGAAATTGGTGGGTGGGGAGCCATGTGGCATGAATCTAATTTTTAAATTTATTAAAATTAATGGACCATTTTGCTAAATAAAATGTTCTTATATATAAATATTTTCTATACATAATAATGAGGATATTCTCATGGAGGAACCTTTTAGAATTGGAATAACCTCAAATCCCTAGGAAATTGATGGGAGGGGAGTCACGTGGCACTAATCTAATTTTTTAATTTATTAAAAGTCAATTCAATCTAACAAACTCTATAACCGAAGGTGTTATCCTATTAAAAATGGTTAGGCTAGGCATTCTCTACATTTTTCATCTCCATTTGAAATTTGACATGGGTTAGCTTTAACTTAAGAAAAAAAGGAATTACACATCTTGTTTTAAAATCGGGGGGTCAGACAGATGAATGGAAGGGAGGTCGGTGCCATGCGGGGGTGTGCACCTGACCAATTGTCCTAACCAAGAAGAAGCAAGTACAATGTCGATACTCGACATGCTTGGAGATGAGGGGCGTTATGACGAGGACAACACCACACGGATGGAAAGCTCTGATGGCCAACAAGCGTTAAGATTGTGGAAAGGAGAAGGTGACCTTAGCCATGAACACCATTAATGATAAGGAAGGAATTCGTTCTGAGTCATAAAAGCATGTCAGAAGTTGGGAATGTACGCCGACAGTGGGGAAAGGAAATTAAAATGGTAAGTTGTTATTGCTGTGAGGTTATAGCTCAACCAGGAGATGGAATTCAAACGAAAGCAGCGACAGAAGGTCTGTTGGGAGAAGGAATTCAACGAAGCGGGTGGATAATAGTTTAGTATGTAATGGATTTTTTCACTCTTAATTCACAATTCGTTTTACTTTTTATGATTCTGGCAATGAAAGACAAAGATTTTACAAGAGTTTATGCAATATTCTCTGTCTTCCATAAACGAAATTGGCCACACTCTGTATTTCTTTTGTCGTTTGGTTTTTATTCATTATTAGAGGTGTTTGGTATGGAGATTAAACCATGCTTCCGTAGCCCCCCCACCCCTATTTTCCATAAACCTAGCACTGTTAAATTGCTTCGATTAAATTTTTGTTTTTTATAGTTGTTTCTAGGTATGGTTAGGATTTTCTCATGTGAAGTCATGAAAGGTCATTTAACGGTTCTTCAAACCCTTAAAAATCATCAGAGTCGGGAGACCTGTCTGCATTCTAGGACATATAAGAGCTTAAACTATATGCATTACTGTGTCGATGGTCCAACCAGGTTTTCCCTAAAATACCTATGCGCCCCTGGCGGGATTGGGAAATCAAAGCAAGGTTGTGTTTAGTCCCTCCTTCTATTATAGTACCAATGGGTTAATACTTCTAATTGGGGCTTTGCTTCTCTTATGGTTTCTATGGGAAAAGGTTTTCCACTCCAAGTGTGAGGACATATTTGTATTTCCCTTAAATTACTATTTTCGTTAAATCAAGAATGGGGAAACTTAGTCCATGTTGATAACCCTGACTATGGAATGCAATATTGTGTTGCCGAGATAATCATGATCCAGTGGAACTTCATACTAACTCTACGCTTCATGTAACTGATTCCTTTCGCTCTATAGGACCGTTGCTCCTGTCCATAACAAAACTTTCCTGTCAGGCCAGAATAGCAGAAGGTCAAACTAGAAATCGAAAAAAAACAAGGAGAGGCAGGAAGGTTCAAGAAATTCAGACAACAGGCCCAAGTAAAATAGGAAAAAAGAGTAATAAGAAACTTCTCGAAAATATTACAGATCTATATGATTCAGGGAATCCAACTCATATCCGAAAGAAAATTCAGGGATGGGAGAGGCAAAGTGATGCTGAAGACGAAGATCACAAAGAGAAAGAGGCTAGAATAGATTTTATTTCCAACCCGGGAAATACAAGAGGCAGGGTCTCTCTCTTTTAGCAATCAGTCAAAACATATTGGAAATTGAAATGTGTATTACCGAAGGCAGTGGAAAGCATGCAAGAAATGAAATCCAGTTCCTCAGTTCTCTTTGATCTCCAACAAATAAAGTAGGATATTCGAGAGATGGATAAGGCACAGATCCAAGCAACTGATCGCATTGGGAGGATTGAGCAGCAGCTCCAAAGAATGCAGCAAGCAGAAATACCATAATCCAATGCAAAGAACCCAACACCTATGGATTCTTCTGATGGATAATATATTTCTAGTTATAGTTTGGTATGGTTTTGGTAGATAATACTTATAGTATCTATTTCATTTGCAACTTTTATGGACATAATAAAGTGGTTAAAGATGTAAGTAGAAGGAAAATACAATACCAAATTTGGTTGGTTTTTAACTCTTTGAGGTGGCCAACATACCTAGCTTCCTTTGGGCAGGTTGAGGCAACCGTATATAGTAGAATATGTATAGAAACTTGCTCTTTTAAAACTAGAAAATAGAAAGGTACTACGAAATTTACAAAAAAAAAAATCACCATTTCGATAAATAAAAATTTGTTATATATAAATGAATGTTATAAATAATAATGAAGAAATTATAATGCAGGAACTTATTAGAATTATAATAATCTCAAATCACTAGGAAATTGGTGGGTGGGGAGTCACCTAACACCAATCTAATTTTTTAAATTTATTAAAAGTAATGGGCCATTTTTCTAAATGAAATGTTCTTATATGTAAATGAATGTTATAAATAATAATGAGGAACTCATCGTGGAGGAATTTATTAGAATTGAAAAAATCTCAAATCCCTAGGAAATTGGTGGGTGGGGAGCCACCTACACTAATCTAAGTTTTACAGAAAAGGTGTTCTCCTATTGAAAATGGTCAGGCCAGGCATTGTCTAACTTTTTCATCTTCATTTGACATTTGTCAGTCTGATGTTTTTGCATGGATCAAATTTAACTTAAGAAAGAAAAAAAAAATACACATCTTATTATAAAATAGACCATCTTTATACATAAAATTTTTACACCAAAGCTATTCTCCTATTGAAAATGGTAAAGCTAAGCATTGCCTACCCTTTTCATCTCCATTTGACGTTTTTCGGTATGATTTTTTGACATGGGTCAAATTTAAGTTAAGAAAAAAAAGAATTACAAATATTATTGTAAAATGGATCATTTTTCTAAATAAAATTTTCTTATATATAAATGAATGTTATAAATAATAATGAGGAGCTTATCAAGGAAGAACCTATTAGTATTTTAATAATCTCAAATCCCTAGGAAATTGGTGGGGGGAGTCACTTGCACTAATATAAGTTTTTAAAAGTCAATTCAACCTAAAAAAATCTGTAATACACAACAACAGGTTATAAACATTAAGACTATGGATATATTGAGAATATTCCCTTGAGAATCAATCTAGGCCCTCAATTAAAAAGATAAAAAAGAAAAGTCAATAGATCCTCATCCACCTTAAGTAGAAATAAAAAACCTTAGGCAATTAAATAAAAGTAATGTGTTTTTAAAATATAGACCCTTTTGACATCGGTCAACTTTAACAAGAAAAGAAGAATTAATTACACATCTGATTCTAAAATAGACCATTTTGCTAAATCAAATTTCCTTATATATAAATAAATGTAATAAATAATAATGAGGAACTTACCATGGAGGATCTTATTAGAATTGGAATAACCTCAAATCCCCAGAAAATTGGTAGGATTATTAGGTGCATGGTAATGATTTAACCTCCGTGAAATATTGGTAGGGATTTAACCTCCATGAAATATTCTAGAATTTTCATAGTACTATACAAGAATCAATTATTGAGATTTATCTCCAAAGTAGTTATGGTAAGGATTTAACCTCCATTAAATATTATAGAACTTTCATAGTAGTATACACAAATCAATTATTGAGATTTATCTCCAAAGTAGTTATGTACACGATTGTGTAAAATACACCACATAAATTTGCAATTCCAACAAATCTTTGCTAGAAAAAATTTAAATTTAAATTTAAAACTGGAATTAATGGATGCAAATTAATTTTAAATTTTAAAAAGGAGAGAGAAAAAATTCTAAAACAAACCCCTTTCTTTATCTTGATTTCATAATATCTTGGAATATAAAGGTCACTCAAGTGAAAGATTCTCTTTATTTCATATCATTATCAACACACACTCACTGTAGTCATTTCCTCTATGAAGGTACATTTTTTGTGCACGAGTTCCTACTAGGATTTATGGTAATGTTTCTCCTTATTACCTTGCATGTTATAGCTTGGATATAATATGTATATAAAATTTTTACATAGTGGTATGATTGCAAAAAAAATATTTAGACATACATGAACATAAGTGCGAGACTATTGCAAGCCTGAACACGTTTCTTTCCCTCCATCCTCCACCCTTTGGGTTGTTATATTTCCTTTGGTGCAATTTTTTTGCAGTAACATCATAGGCATGTTCAATTACTTGATTATATCATAGATATATGTGTAAACCTCTCTATTTTCATTAGATTATTAACTTGTTTCTCTATTTAGAAAGAAGAAGATCACTTAACTATCTTCAAAGTGTATCTATAACTGCATTGTTAAGTATAAATGTTTAAAATATCAATTAAAAGAATCATAAATTTAATAAAATATAATTGTAAATTTAATATAATATATTGCGTATTACATATTTAATATATTAACTAAATGTATAATATATAATAATAAATAAAATTATAATATAGAGTTTATTTTGAATGTTTAGGAAAATAATCAATATTTTATTTTAGATTAGTTCTATAGTTAAGTATAAGAGAGATGTGTAATTGTTTTACTACTTAACCTCAATTTATAAAATAAAAATAAGTTGTATTAAAAATAACAATGAATATACATGTTTGGCTAGTTTTAATTATTTATGAAAGAGTTGTAAATTTGATTCACTCTCACTCTACCATAAAAAATATTTTGATATGTTGTTAACATAATTTTATGTCAAATTTAAAGAGAGAAGAAGTAATTAAAAGTTGTTGGGTAATTAGTTATTTTTGAAAAAAATTAAATTAAATTAAAGAAAGACTATTGGGATTAACAAAATTTATTTATTATTCCACACACACACGCACACACACACACACGCACGTTCTTTTTTCATTATTGGTATAAAGAGAGAAGAAGTAATTAAAATTTGTTGGGTAATTAGTTATTTTTGAAAAAAAATAAATTAAATTAAAGAAAGACTATTGGGATTAACAAAATTAATTTATTATTCCACACACACACACACACACACACACACACACACACAATGGTTATGGTTCTTGGTTTCCCCTTCCCTGCAGATAAATGAAGCACAATGGGAAGGAAAGGGGTTATAATCTCTTTGGAAAATCTACTGGAAAGAAATAAAGACAAAACCAAGTGAAGCAACTAGCAGTTGCAGCTGAAGGATATTCTTGAGTTGGGCCTAGACCTAGTGGAATACTTCAAAAACAGATTTGAGAAGGAACCTAAGATAGGTTTTAAGGTCTTCAAGGAGGCCGAACAGACAAATGTTATCACAATTGTGCTGGCATTGGGAATATCAAGGGGATATTCGGACGTGATCGTCGATCTCGTTGGAAGGATGAACGACTCTTCTAGTTGGCTTCTCTGAACAAGCTCTCTATTAGCAAATAAAACATAAGTAATTATGAACTGTGAATTTTTTGTGACTGTTCTTTTTACTTAATGTTGTGTGAGAAATGTTAGGGAATGTGCAATAGCATAATCATCATACACAACGATATTTGAAAGGTTATAGTTTAAATTATGGTGCAACCATAGTAAATTAAAGTGATTGTAAACCCTATAGATATCGGTTAGTCCAACCAGGAATAACCCTCATCAGAGAGTCTGATATGGTTGACAGGTTCATATGGTTTACCGTAAGAAGAAGAGAGTCATTAAGTACATAAATAAACAATTGAACTCTAGCATCTTGTAGAATTAATTTCACATATGTGATATTTCAATCAAAATGTAGAATATATCAAATCTATGAAGAGAAAAAATCTTAAGGTATGGATAACATTATGGTAACTTCAATAATTGTTTCTATAGGAATTGATAAAGACTGTAGGAACAATGAATTTGAAATAAATAAAAGGTGACTGGAGGAAAACAATGAACAAACAGAGACATTTTCGAAGATTTATTACAAAAATTGTATGGATAATTAACAACCGATATGAGGTAAGAAAACCCAATTCCTTCTCAGATATACCACTAGTAATATATGGAAAAGAAACTTCATTAACTCTTAGTAAAATAATAAACACCTAGAAATGTAAGAGCACAAATCGAGTCCATGGACCCGAGGTTCGCAAAATAATAGGAACCCAAATATGCATGACTGCAAAACTATCATTATAACTTATACGTGTAGGAGAACTCGAGATAGGTTCAAAATAACATGACACACACAATTACATTATTTCTATTAATGCTTCAGCACCATTTGACTGAGAGTATGTCTACCTCCCCATTCCCATAATCTAAACAAATGCTGAAAAAAACACAAATTCATAAAGCATAACCCTCAGACAACTTTGTGAATGGATAAAATTCACAAAACATAACTAAACAAGTAAGTGGCGGTGACTCAAGAACCTTGATAACACCTGTAGCATAAAATGAGATGGTTTTCCCTCAGAGTGAAAGAAAAAAAGAGGACTACCCTCTTCATGCAAGTAAAAATGAAATGGGTTCGAGATAAGTAAAAAACATTCCCCATAGAATTAACGAATATGACATCCAGGCTGGCGATGGCATGGTGAACCGAGGTTGACATCGTTGTTGCAAATCCAATGTAGGAGTAACCTTGAAAACAAGTAACCGAAGATATGTCTGTCATCATCCATAACTGTGTAAATTCGATAATGAAAAACAAACTGAGAAAGAAACAAATTATTCACATTTTCAACCCCAAGAGGGTTCACTGGAATCTTCTCCCTTCCGAGAGGAATACTCTTTTTGGAAATAACTCTAAGCTAGAAAACCTGTGGAATCGAAAAAGGAGATTAGTATTATGCATAATAATTTTTCCCAATGAAAAACCATAGCAATCAATGCGAAATTCAAATGAATAACAGAGCTTTGCTAGCCAAACAAAATCCAAAGTAAAATCATTCATGACTACCTTCCAGAGGCACGAAGTGAATTCATAAAACCATTTGAAGCCGTCAAAAGGGTCAATTTACATAGATCAGCCCGAGCAAAGAGCTACTGAAAATGGGGAACATAATGGAGGAGGGGGTAGGGTTTCTGTTACCCTAACATCCTACCCTCACCTCAGGACCGTCCAATCCAATAGAAGAATATCAACGGTGAGAATCCTACCACATGCTCAAACTAATTACCACCAGGTATGAGTGCTCAAGATCAAGAAGGTTCCTTGAGGAATATGCTTATGATCGGTGTTGGAAGTATGAGAAAATAGGAACTCACGAAACTGGTGGAATCATTTAAGGTGGAAATCACCAAGACAGTGGTCCGATAATTAAGCTAAAGAAAAAAATATTAAATCTATAATTTAATTTCCAAGTCGATTTGACATGTATTACTACACTCATGTTCATGTAGTATAAATACAAAAATAAATTTAGAATATTCACCCTTGTATTAACTAACCATGTGCAGTTATTAGTAAGTATGCATGGTGCTAGTATTTATTTCATAAACATTAGCATATTTAATTTTTTTATGCCATCTAATTTATGTCATGTAATTTATGTTTTATATATATATATATATATATATATATATATATATATATATATATATATATATATATTAGAAAGGGGTCTCATTACTTGTTACAAGTGGTATCATGGCACGATTCCAATACTATGGCTTGACTGGGCTCTGATGGTGTTGATGAGCATGTTGAATTGTGCACAAGGTGAGTGGGTGACACCACGATGAGGAGAGGAGCTCGAAGTCAAATTCCAACCAAATCAGCAGTGGGAGCTAGCCCCCTGCCGAATCCAGAAGTCAACCCGAAAATGTGGGTGCAATTGAGTGTGGAACAATAACATCAAAAATAGATACATACATAGAGAAGCAATAGAAACAAAGTTGATAATGAGGAGGAGTTAGGTAATGTGGCAAACCATAGAAAAATGAAGAAACATAAGCTCCAGTTGCAAGGGGAATTCATAAATATTAAACCAATAGGAGACATACATAGAGAAGCAATAGAAACAGAGTTGATAATGAGGAGGAGTTAGGGAGACATACATAGAGAAGCATGAAACTAAAGATGAAATAGAACAACAATATCATTCTGAAGATAATTTGAAAGGGAGACATACATAGAGAAGCAATATAAACAGATTTGATAATGAGGAGGAGTTAGGTAATGTGGCAAACCATAGAAAAATGAAGAAACATAAGCTCCAGTTGCAAGGGGAATTCATAAATATTAAACCAATAGGATTTTAGACAGACAAAATCATAGAACACACTAACAAATCCCTCAGCATGAAACTAAAGATGAAAGAGAACAACAATATCATTCTGAAGATAATTTGAAAGGGATACATACATAGAGAAGCAATAGAAACAGAGTTGATAATGAGGAGGAGTTAGGTAATGTGGCAAACCATAGAAAAATGAAGAAACATAAGCTCCAGTTGCAAGGGGAATTCATAAATATTAAACCTCCATTTTTTTATGGAGAAGAAGAGGAAGTTGCAGAGGCTTGGGTCATTAATATGAACAAGTATTTCCATGTTTACGAGTACAACAGTAACCTTCGGGCCAAGTTAGATATTTATCAGCTACAATGAAAATTCACATTATGGTGGGATGAGGTCAAAGTGGTTTAAGAGATAGAAGAACATAATATAACTTGGAAGGAATTCCAAAATAACTTTAAAATAAAATACCTAACATAGCGTTTCTATGATGAGAAAGCTAAATAATTTCATGATGTACGATTGCAGGAGTTGAGCATGGATGAATATATAACTAAGTTCAACTCCTTACTAAGATATGTGTCTTATATCCATGAGGAAAAACCAAAATCGCAATGTTTTACGAGCATTATTCCTGCATTAATGAAATAAAGAATAAAATTTGACAGTCCAAAAACTATGCACGAAGAAATCCAGAAAACCTGAATGTGTTATCAACAGACAAATCAGAAGTACTCTAGTAAAAATTGGCCTCAAAAGAAGGGACATAAAAGTTATCATAACTACAAAGACACTAAGTCAGAAAATTTCAGGAATTCACCAAGGAATTCACTAAATATACCTTTTGGAAAAATTTAGCAGAAGCCTAAATGGAAAACATAAGCTAAGCCTACATAATCATCTAGCAAGCCAGAAACCATTCAGATGGAAAAATCCCCTCCGCAATTTTGGGGCTACAGAGAACCACTTTACTATAAAAAAGTTCCCCATCATGCCTAAACTGAGCACGTTGCTAATATGCAAGAAGCATCAACGGTTGGAGAAGTAGCAAGGAGCATGCCTAAGACCAACGCGGCATTAGAATATCGTCAAGCATTTTATCAGCTATGATAGAACTAGAAGGTAAGCTACTTAGTAAACATGTATCTATCTTAATAGATCCTAGTGCTAATTTAAGTTACATAAACCCTAAGACAGTAGAAAAATTTTGTTTGCAAACCCAAAAATTTAAAAACCCCTAGCTAGTGCAATTAGCAACTAGAGATAAAATAAAGGTGATTTCTAAGGTGGGAGAATGTCATCTTGAAGTGGAGAAAAGCACATAAGCATTAAATTTAATATTTTACCTTTGGGTTCGTATGATTTAATTCTTGGGATGGATTGGTTGGAGGGCCATTGGTCCTTAGTATAATGTAAGAAGAAGACTATTAGTTACCTACCGAAATATGGGTCTTGACATGTGATTCAAGTGGTTAGAAAAACCATGAAGTTATGTCCCATTACGGCCTCACATTTGGGAAAATGTATCAAAAAGGGTTATATGATCTATGTAGTTCAAGTGGGGTATTCCAACTCCAAAGATAACACTTTCACATTGGAGAATGTACCAATAATTCAAGAATTTAGTGATGAATTTCTTGAAAATATACCAGGAATACCTCCAAAGTTTGATCTTTATTTTATCGTATAATTAATTCCTGGGGCAGCACTAGCATCCATATCCCCTTATCGCATGAGTGTGTCTAAGCTAATTGAGCTTAAAATCCAACTTCAGGAATTACTTGATAAAGGGTACATCAAGCCAAGTGTCTCCCCTTGGGGAGCTCCAGTGTTGTTCCTAAAGAAGAAATATGGTACCCTACGAATATGTATTGATTACTGGCAACTCAATGAATTAACTATTAAGAACAAATATCCTTTCCCTTGAATTGACGATCTATTTGATCAAGTTAAGGGTGAAACAATTTTATGAAAAATTGACCTACGATCGGGATATCATCATATTCGAGTCAACGATGAAGACATTTGTAAAATGACTTTCAGAACTAGCTATGGGAATTATGAGTTTGAATTTTTACCATTTTCACTGACCAATGCAACCACAAATTTTATGAGTTAGATGCACGACATATTTCATCCTCTCTTGGATAAATTTGTTTTGATTTTCATAGATGACATATTGATATATTCGAAAAACTTGGAGGAACATAAGGAGAATCTACTCACAGTGCTGCAAGTTCTATGAGATCATCAATATTATGCAAGATTTAGTAAATGTGACTTTTACAAGGACCAAATATAGTATTTGGGGCATGTTATTTTAGTCGAAGGTATAACAGTTGATGCTGGGAATATTAGGATAATTATGGAATGGCACGTGCCAAAAATGTAGTTGATAAGCGATATTTTGTCGGCTTGGTAGGATACTATCGGTGTTTCATTGATGGATTCACTTGGATCACATATCCTATTACTTTCTTACAAAAAAAGGGAATGAATTTCAACTGGACCAACAACTGTCAAAAAATATTTGAACAAATAAAACATATATTAACTATAACCCCTGTGCTAAATATTCCTGACCCAAATAAGGAATATGCAGTATGCATGGACACATGCCAGGAGGTGGGGGAAAGGCTAACATAGGATGGAAAGGTGACTGCATATGAATCATGAAAGATGAAAGAAGATGATCATAGGCACTATGCGTATGATTTGGAACTAACCAATGTGGTACATATGATAAAGGTATGAGGACATTATCTTTTGGGAAACAATTTTCTATTAAAAACTAGCCATAGTAGTCTGACCAGTTATTTCAAACAACTTAATTTAAATGCCCATCAAGCAAGGTGGAATGCCTTCCTGAGTGAATTTGAGTTTGAAATTCAGCATTTAAAGGGCAAGGAAAATTGTGTGGCATATGCATTAAGTGGGAGGATACATTGCATATATGAACTTTATTATAATGAGGTAGACTTTAAATTTTAGGAACAAATTAATGAAGCTGCCCAAAAATAACCCGAGTATACATTTATATGGAAGAAAGCACAATAAGCTAGAAACCAAGGGAAGTAGTCAGAATACAATATAAATGAAGAGCAACAACTTAATTTTCGTGGAAGAACATACATTACAAACCACCTATCTATAAGATAGTTAATTTTGGACGAATTTCACAGAAGCCCTTACATTGCTCATCCTGGATATTATAAAATGTTATTAGCAATTAAAAATAATTATTTTTGGCCTGAAATACAATGGGACATTGCATAATACTTAATAAAATGTTTGGAATGTGAGAAATTCAAAGTTGAACACAAACACCCTACTGGTATTATGTAATCCATACCTATACCGTAATGGAAGTGGGAATTTATAACAGTTGACTTTATTAGCGGATTACCTAGATCTAAGAAACACAATGACTCCATAATAGTAGACAAACTTAGTGAATCAAATCATTTTATTTTGGTACAACCTACCTATAAAATATTTCAAGTTGTTGATATTTTCATGAATGAAGTTTTATGACTACATGGAATCCCTAAGGTGGTTATCTCGGAAATAGATGTAAAATTTACTTCTTCATTCTAGAAAGATTTATTTACAGGTTTGGGAGCTTAGATTGAGTTCAAAACTGCATACCATCGGCAAAAAAATGGGCAAATTGAATATATGAATCAAGTGATGGAATATATGTTACAGATGTACATGATGCAACAACCTAGTAAGTGGGAGGAATATATACACTTAATGGAATTTTCGTGTAATAACATATAACATAAACCATTAAAATGAGTCCCTTTGAAGTACTATATGGGTGAAAATGTAGAACACCTACAAATTGTAGTAGTCCTTAAATAAATTGGTATTGCGACCATATATGTTAGAGGAAATGGAACGAGACGTTTAAAAAAATCCAGCAACATTTAAAGGCTTCTCAGGATAGAAAAAAGGATTATACAGATAAGAAAATAAATTACCGAGAATTTAATGTTGGAGATCATGTATATGTACATATTAAGCCTAAGAAAAGCACATTGAGATGGACTAGCTATGCAAAGTTGACCCCCCGCTTTTGCGGACCCTTTCATATATCACAAAGAATCGGACCAATGGCTTATCAACTACCCTTACCTAGCCACATAAGATTCCATAATGTGTTTAATGTATCGTTATTAAAATGATACGTGTATGATCACATATGCATGATACACTCGAAAATTGTTCAAGTAAATTTGTAATTATTTTCTCTCATGTAAGTATTAAGATTTACGTGAACTAAATTCAATATATACTCACTTTGACAGGTCTAACTAGATGGAGAGTTCCTGGTAGAAACTCAGATCATCCTTGATAAGAATAACACTATAGAGGCAAGCCATCATCCAGATTAAAGTGCAATGTAAGCACTTTAGCCCATAGGAGGCTACCTGGGAAGATGAAGAATTAAAATGAGAAGCCTATCCGAAAATATTTTTGATATCTGGAGTAAACACCGAGGACCATGTTTCTCCTAAGGGAGGGGAGATGTGACACCCGAGTTCAAAAAACAACTTTATTTATTTTACCTCTTTGGGTAATTATTTAGTTCTCAAACTTGGTTGGATTAACATAGTTAATTTATTATTCCGCACATATATATATATACACACACGTTCACATCTCATCATTGATATGTAGTTCCATTGATTGATAACTAATGAGATATGATTGCGGAACTCTAAATAAGAGACCCTGATCAAAGGAGGAGACCCTAAAGAAGTTATCTAACTACTAGAAAGTTAAGTGGTTATGGTTCTTGGTTTCCCCTTCCTTGCAGATAAATTTATCCAAGTGGGAAGGAAAGAGTTTTTAATCTCTTTGGAAAATATACTATAAAGAAAGAAATATCGTCGCAGGTGAAGGATATTCTTGAGTTGGGCCTAGACCTAGTGGAATACATCAAAAACAGACTTGAGTCTAAACCTGGGATGGGTTTTTAGGTCTTCAAGGAGGCCAAATTGGCTAATGTTATCACAATTGTTCCAGTAGTGGGAAGCTCGGGGGGAGATTCAGACATGATCGCCGATCTTGTTGGAAGGGTGGAGTGCTCTTCTAGTTGGGTTCTCTAAATAAGATCTCTATTAGAAAATAACAGATAAGTAGTTATGAACTATGAATTTTTTGTGATTGTTGTTTTTTTTATACGATGTAAGAAATTCTAGGGAATGTGCAATAGTATAATCATGCTACACGTGGATAATGGGAAGGTTACAGTTTAACTTGTGGTGTAACCATAGTAGATTAAAATGAGTGTAAACCCTATATATATCAGTTAGGTTGGACTAACCATGTTTAGACAGTCTGATATGGTTGACAGGTTCATATGGTTTACAGTATCATGCAAAATTAATTGTAGGTGTGTGATATTTCAATCAAACTATAGAATATATTAAATCTATGAATTGAAAAAATCTTAAGGTATGCATAATGTTGTGAAACCAACTCCGAAAATAGAAGAAAAGAGAGATCAACACCTTAGAAATCAATCACTTCAAGGGGAAAACCATCCAATACATTACATAAATGAAAAATTCTTAGATGATACAAATGACAAAACCTCCTTTCTATATATAGGAGTCCATGGGTCCACAATGTAATTCTAGCCAACCTAACAATAATAATTTAAGGGCACAATAATAATGATATGGGGGTTACAGGGATACAAAAATAACAATAAGGGGATTACACTAACAAAAATAAGGGACTATACTAGTAATATAGGGACCTAACATGATCCTCTCCCTCAAAAAAGTGTTGTCCTCAATGCTTGAGTAGCTCCGTGTGCTTTTTTATAAAGTTCTCATCCTCCCATATAGAATATTCAGTGGATAAGTTCTTCCATTTGATGAGATACTTTGAAATTGATTGATTTCATAGTTGTCGAGTTCTTGTTTCCGTGACTGCTTCAGGTTCCAATATGGTTTTTCCTTCCCCATCAAGTTCTAGCAATATTGTTTGAACTGGAAGTTTTTCCACTATAACCTTTTCTAAGCATGAAACATGGAAAACTGGATGCACTAACGAAGAAGCAGGAAGCTCCAATTTGTATGCCATAGTACCAATCTTTTGCAAAACCTTGTAAGGACCATAGTACTTTGGCGATAATTAATTATCCTTCTTAGCTTTCTTGAGGGACATTTTTTTGTGTGGTTGTAGCTGTAAAAATACCCAATCTCCCTCATCAAAACTTCTCTCACTGCAATGTTGATCTGCCTGTTGTTTCATTTTATTTTGTGCCAAATTTAGGTTATCCTTTAAGACTTGGATAACTTCTTATTGATGCTCAATGTGATCCTCCATTGCTTGAACCCTAGAATTTTCCCTTAAAGAAGATGTGATGGATGGTGGATGATATCCATAAAATTCCATAAATGGGGTCATTTTTGCTGCGGTATGGAAGGAAGTGTTATACCACCATTCAGCGAGAGGTAAACACTTGACCCATTGTTCTTGCTTATCAGTTTCAAAGAAACGAAGATATCCTTCCAAACATGTATTCACTATCTTTGTTTGACCATCGGATTGAGGATGATAAGATGAGCTATGAGCTAGTTGAGTACCCAAACAAGAAAATAATTCCGTCCAAAAATTTCCTGTAAAAATGGGATCTCTGTCACTTACAATAATCTTTGGGTTTCCATGTAGCTTTTCAATTGTTTCCATAAATCCGGTAGCAACTGTAATCTCTTTAAATGGATGAGATAATGCACAAAAGTGTGCATACTTGGTAAGACTATCAACTACCACCATGATGACACTCCTTCCTTCAGACTTATGTAAACCTGTGATAAAATCCATTGAAATATCCTCCCAACATTGACTTGGAATGGATAAAGGTTGTAGAATACCCAGGGTCTTAATTGTCTCAACTTTATTTTGTTGGAAAACCAAACATTACGCCACAAACTTTTGAATATCACATTTAAGGCCATCCAAAAAAAATTCTTTCTTCACCCTATGGTAAGTTTTTAAAAATCCTGAGTGTCCTCCTAAAGGAGAAGTGTGCAATTCCAAAAGAAAATTTTGTTTTAGTTGGAAATTCTTGCAAATATATAAGCGATCTTTGTACCGTAAGGAATCATTTTTCCAACTAAATGTATGAGATGTACTAGGATATTGCTGCAACTTTTGAATGATAGTCCACACTTCTTCATCCTTCTTCCATTCATCTCTTGCTTCGGCTATCCAATCTAGTTGGATAATTGAAATGGCACAAAGCAATGCTTCCACCTCTTCATCCTTTCTTGAGAGTGCATATGCAACAACATTTAGCTTCCCATTTTTGTAGATGATTTCAAATTCATAACCCAACAACTTTGTGACCCATTTTTGCTGCTCTTCTGAAGATATTCTTTGTTCCAAAAAGTGTTTAAGACTATCATGATCAGTTTTTACCTTGAAGTGTATTACCATTAGGTAAGGTCTCCATTTCTTTAGTTCATGTAGTATTGCCAACATTTGCTTCTCATAAATATCCTTTTGTAAATATTTCCTTTGATTGAGCAACTTTCAAAAGAAATGGGTCTTTCTTCTTGCATTAAAACAACACCAATTACATTTCCTAAGGTTTTTGTGAAGTCTGGTGTAGCTAAGACTGGTGCCATGCACATTTCTTCTTTAAGATGTTCAAAGGCCTTAGTTTCTTTAGGAGTCCATGAAAATGCATATTTCTTCAATAATGTTGTTAGAGGTGTTGCTATTCTCCCATAATTCTTAACAAACCTGCGATAATACCCTGTTAACCCAAGATATCTGCCCAACTGCTTTATGGTTGTGGGGACTTTCCATCACTTAATGGATTTAATTTTGTTAGAGTCTACCTTAACACCCTCGTGAGATACAATATGACCAAGATATTCCACCTCTTGTACTCCAAAGAAAAATTTGGATGTTTTTGCATATAATTATTTCTCCTCCAATAGTTTGAGCACCATGTCAACATGCTGAACATGATTCTTCCAAGACATGTTGTAGATTAGTATATCATAAAAAAATACTAGCAAAAATTTTCTAAGGAAGGGTTTGAAAATGGAATTCATCAACCCTTTAAATGTAGAAGGTGCATTGGTAAGGCCAAAAGGCATGACCAAAAATTCATAATGACCCTCATAAGTTTGAAATGTTGTTTTCGGAATATCTTCAGTCTTCATTCTAATTTGATGATATCCTAAACAAATATGCAACTTGGTAAAATAAATTGCTCCATGTAATTCATCCAATAATTCATCAATCACAGGAATGTGAAACTTATCTTTAATAGTGAGCTTATTGAGCTCTGTATAATCTAGACACATGCACCATGATCCATCTTTCTTCTGCACCAATACTACTAGAGCAGAGAAAGAACTTTGAGTAGGTTGAATTATACCAGCCTCTAACATTTCCACAATCATACATTCAATTTTTCTCTTTTGGATATAAGGATGTCTCTAAGGCATGATATTTGGAGGAACACTTCCTAGAATCAAATTTAATAGCATGATCATGATCACGAATAGGTGGGAGTCCTTTGGGAGTATCAAACACCTTGGAATGATTATCCAAGGCTTTTTGGAGATATGGATAAATAAATGATTTTGATGTTGGAACTTCTAGTGATCATAATGGTGCAATTACGCCCCGTTGTTATTTCTTCGAAATATTTTTCATGACATTAGAGCTTATTATCTTTCTTGGCTTCCTTACGATACCTCGTAATTCGATTTCCTTTCCTTCTGAAAAAAAAATTCAAGAAAAGTTCTTGATAATCAAAAGCTACCATCCCCAAAGACTGTAACCATTGTACTCCTAGTACAACATCAACACCTCCAATTGGGATGGAAAGCATTGGACTATTCAATACATATTCCCCCATGGCTAACTTGATATTATGGAATTTTCCAGAGAAATTTATAGTTCCTCCATTTGCAACCATCACTTGACATTCTGGTGCTGGGTATAGGAAACAATTCAATTCCTTGGCTACCTTACAATGAATAAAATTATGGGTACTATCCGAATCAATCAACATTATTACCTTTTTCTTCTTCATATGTCCTTCTATCGTGACAGTTTGAGGAGTGGTAATTCCTGCCAATGCATTACATGATATGGTTGGACTCATTTCTTCTTCTCCTAAGGTTTCTTCCTAGTGTATATCCTCTTCTTTTGAAGTTTCTTCTTCATTTTCTTCATCCTCTTCACAATCTATGTAAAATAATTTCTTCTCAGTGCACTTATGACCTTTAGTGTATTTTCTATCACAACTGTAGCAAAGCCCTTTTGCTCTTTTTTCTTCCAATTTTTGTGGTGTCAACCTTGTAGGTTGTGGAAGTCTAGGAGTAGCAAAACTTCCATATTTATAGATGTGAGTGGTAGGCTTCCTTGTCGCCATAATTTGACATTCAATTTTTCTTTCCAACCTGAATGCCTTCTCCAATGAATCAGGTTCCCAAATGCGAACTTCATGTTGGATGTTATCCTTTAAAGTCCCTATGAAGACATAAATCCTGTGTTCCTCTGGAATATCAGTCACCCTTATATTAAATTTTTGGAAGTCCTCAATGTGCTCCGCCACTGAACCCTTTTATTTGAGATTTATCAATTGGCTAAAAAAGTTGTTGCTCTTTGTATCCTCATAATGTGCTATCATTTCCTCCGTAAAAATTGACCAAGTGACATTTTTTTTACGAGAGCAAAGCCATCGACACCATACAAATATATTTTGTTCTAAATGTAAAGTTTCAATGCGTACCTTTTGTGTGTTTTGCACATTATTGAGATCAAAATATTGCTCCATCTGTAGTATCCATGTTACGGGATCCTTGCCATCAAACTTCCTCATATCCATATTTGGAATATGGTGGTTCTTCAATCCAACATTAGATTTTATGAAATCAGAATTAACATTTATTCTGTTCTCATCATGAGTTTCCTCTACTATATTTTCACCATTAGGAACCATTTCTTATATCAACGTTGTCAAACCTTCGATGTCTGATTTTAGATCATTCTTCATGTTTTCCATGTTGTCTTTCATTTTTTCTTCCATGTCCTCTATCTTAGCTTCCATTTCATCCATCTTAGTTTCCACGCCATCTATCTTAGCTTCTACGCCTTTCTTCAAACCATCCATCTTCACTTCCACGCCTTTCTTCAAAACTTCCATTTCATTTTTTGCTGCTCTTAGCGAGAACGAAATTTGGTGCACTTGCTCTTGTAATTTTGATAGATCATGTTGCAATTCTTCATCTTCATGAGTCATAGTAGAGTATTTTGAGGGCTTAATGGGTGTCAAATTATTTTTAAGAGGCATTTCAGAACCCAATACTGAAATATATGCTCAATAGACCCTTAGAATCACTTCAAATTGATTTTTTTTACACCATAATTATGCAATTCGGAAACAAATACACACCTTTTTCTTACTTTTGAGGAGCTCGATATTGAAACTGAATTATCTCTGTGATTTCGGATCTTCAATATCTGAAATTTGGCCTTGTGGTAGCCCTATTAATTCTCTTTCGAATGCCACAGGTCTGACCTGATTTGGATTCTTCAAGGCAAATTTATGTCCAATCTCCCATAATGACCTAATTAGGGACTGGTTCAGTAGAGCGAAATTGTACGACTTGCCACATGTTACTATTTCCTCCTTCGGCTTTGATAGAAAAGAAAGTACAGTGTGTGTACTTGCGGCCACTTTTTACAACATTCCAATCTGATGCTCAAAGAGATATTTATAAATATTTTCCCATGATCAACCCTTTGAGATGAAATTCGGGAGCTTGAAAAATCCCTAAATTCCATAGATCATATATCCGAAAAATATTGTGAACCAAGCTCTGAAATTTCGCAATGATGTTCCTCGGGATTTTAGCTTCATGCTCTAAATATTTCAGCTTCTGAACCTTCGTAGAAAAAAAGTTTCAGATAAAATTCCATGATGATCTGTTTGGAGCAGCGAACCCCTAGAATCCAAAGCTCTGATACAAAGTGTTGTGAAACCAGCTCCAAAAATTGAAGAAAAGAGAGATCAACACCTTAGAAATCAGTCACTTCGAGGGGGCAACCTCCAATAAATTACTTAAATGAAAAATACTTGGATGATACAAATGACAAAACCTCCTTTCTATTTATAGGAGTCCATTGGGCCACAATGTAATCCTAGCTGACCTAACAATAATAATTTAAGGACACAATAATAAAAATATGGGGGTTACATGGGTACAACGATAACAATAAGGGGGTTACACTAACAACAATAAGGGACTATACTAGTAATGTAGGGACCTAACACATAATATTCTGGTAACTTCAATAATTTTTTCTACATGAATTGTCAAAGACTGTAGGAGCAGTGAAACTGAAATAAATAAAAGGTGATTGTAGCAAAACACTGAACAAACATAGACATTGCCAAACTTTTATTGCAAAAATTGTATGGGGAATTAACATCAGATATGAGATAAGAAAACCCATTTCCTTCTTAATTATACCAGTGGTAATGTATGCAGAAGAAACTTCATTAAATATTAGTATAAGAATCAAAAGCTAGCAATTTAACATAACAAGTTAAATGCGTAAAGCTGAGTTTCATAAACTAACAGGAACCTATTGTAGCCCCTACAACACCCTCCAAAAATTCACCATCTAAACTTTTTTGAGCCCCCTGAGCATCAAGAAGCGAAGTCAAAACATGAAGTTCAAGTCTTTTCTCAAAAAATCCTTAAGTCGCTGAGTCACAGAGTACGTATTTTTCCCAATTTGCGACCTAGCGACCGTGCGACCTATCAAGTCACCAAATATCTAAGTTGTACATCGCACCCAAGTTAAGCATTTGCGAACTAGCGACCCCGTGACCCCCCCGACCCCTAGGTCGCAAGCTCGTAGGGTCGCGAGGTCACACATATCATAAATGAGGATGATTTGTGACACTGCAACCTCATTTATTGCCCACAGGCACGACCCCTTTATAAATAGAAGGGTCGCTAGGTCACATTTCACTCACGCGACGGAGAGCAAAAACCGCTTCTGACATGCCAAATAGAGCGCGATTTTCTCAGGTAAGTTTCCTATTCCTCCTGATGTTTCCTTTTTATCTATTTTTTGCCCCTTTTCCTTTATCACAGCCCTTTAAAGCCACCTACTACTCCTCTTTTTAGATCTTCTTTCAACCTGAGCCTTTCCTAACCCTCCAAACCCTGCCATGCCCACACAGACTTGTAAATGAAGTCAATCAGCCTCCCCTCTGTCCGTCTTTCCCTCTAAAAGACCACTTCATCCTCACTCATGATATTTTCTCACTCACTCCCTTTATTGTTTTAAGTTAAAAATGAAGCAAAAGGCCGCGCCTCCGTCGAAATCATCTGCCCAGCCCTAGCACAACTTCCGACCCCGCGACCTTAAGACCCCTGCAACCTCGCGTCCTCGGTCGCTAAGTCACATATCTCACTAAGGCTAAACCTTCACAACCTTGCAACTCAGAGACCCAGTGACCCGGTCATAAGTCGCTAGGTCGCAACGTCGCATCTTCATGATTTGTTTAAAATAGCGCGACTCAGCGACCCTGCGACTTAGTCACAAGTCGCCAGGTCGCAAGGTCGCCTTCCTCTAGAGTTTTAAGCCAACGCGACCCGGTGACCCAGGAAATGGGTCGCTAAGTCGTAGTTAATCCCCCTCCCTAACCTTAGTTGGGCAGAATTAAAAGCAATATTGAGCATTCATTAATATGGCATCAGTCTTATCTTGGGACTTTTTTATGAATATGCCAGGGAACCTCGAAGCAGAGATAGAGTGCGTCTTCGTATCTTCAGCCTTAAGTGACATGGGGCCCCTAGCAGATCGCAGGAAAAACAAGAGCCTAGAGATAGAAATCACAGAGAGAGAAGTACTTATGTCTCCTTCCCCTATCTACGGGGACACTGCATGTGTATTCAGCAGAGGAGAAAGCATGAGTTGGTATCAAGTATACCAAGAGTTCGCACAACCCGAGTTCCGAGAGGACCTCCCAGATCTAGAATTATATGTGCAGGTTAAAAGGTCAGAGATTCACTACACAGGTGCCCACCCCTCTATCTTCCCATGTGCCGAAATCATTTACTGGATCATACAAAATATTGACCCCAAGAGGTGGGTGATTCTGGACCACGAGGGGAAATATTTTGAAAATATAAAAGGGCAGGATGCATAGTACTAATACGCACTTCTAGAGTGGGAACAAACATTCACAAAGGAATGGGCCACCACCCATGCAGTTCCCATAGCAGACACCCTGCGAGGATGGTGGGAAGAACCAGAGAAGTTAAAAATCAAGAAGGACCAGGAGCATAAAGTAGCAGGCCTCAGAAAGGTTTATAATCTCATAGAAGCCATGCTTTGTAGGATGTATGGTCATCCCGATGCCACCACTTTCACCAGTTCTTGGGTATCCCTGAAGAATTTTGTTACCGTATATGGTACTCATTTAAATTGGGCCAACTTGCTAATAGCGTCCCTCAAAACCAACATATCTGCAGCACTGGCACCCAAGGAGGGATACTCATCCAAATTTTACATGGCCTCCTATCTATTGGATGCATTTTGTGCGAGGTGCCACTTTAAGGGATGGGTTCACAAGTGCGATCAAGAGCGAGCATGCCCAATTCACAAAGAGTTGCAGGTATTCTGGGACTCCAAATACAAGAATAATATAGAGCCAATTGAAAATAGTTTCGTCCCTGCACTCTACGGGAAAGTATTCGGGCAAGATACCCCATGCATGTCCTGGGGAGCCATCGAAACGATAGTCAAGGTAGCACATTGTTTTCCATTTGGAGAAGGCACCTTCATCTGAGTTTTCAGTTCATTCAAGACTCCCCATGCTTTGCCCCGATTCGTCACTGATAGGATGCTACTTCAAGAATTATGTTATCAGATGACTTCTGGCTTCTCGAAGGTCCTTACTAAAGGTAAGATGAAGTCGTAGCCCACACTGCCGCTCACCATTGGTTCTTATTCGGTCAAGGATTTCAGAGAGGTGGAGGCGGAAGCTGTGCAAATCAGAGGCTTTTTTCTAGCACCTTTAGATCACTGGACATATGACCCTGAAAGGATAGTCCCTTCCCATTGCAAACAGGCCAAGTTCAAATGGAGCTACCAACATATCGAACGACCAGTTGAATATGGGCTACGAAACTTGTACAACAAGGATAGAGAACTTGCCCGGAAGCATTGACTAATCGGGAGGACCAGGGTGATCATACTCTGGAAGAGAGAATCCGCGATTTGGGAGGTGCCTCGTCTTGACAGGCCAAGAAGCCCCGAACTAACACAAGTCATAGCTCTTCTGCCCAACAGAAAGAAAAAGAAGCAAAAGCTCAGAGAGAAGATGAAAGGAAGGCGAAAGAGGATGAAGATAAGCGTAAGAAACACCTGAAGGCAATAAAGAGAAAGAAACAGGCGGAGGATGCCCAGAAAAGGAAGGAAGAGTAGGAAGAAAAATCAGAAGTTAAACGACAACTCAAGAAAGAATTAGATAAGGTGGAGGCCGAATGCAAAAGGAAGGAAGAGCAGGAAACAAAGGCAGAAGCTTAACGGAAAAGGAAGGAAGAAGAGGAAACAAGAACAGAAGTTGAACGAAGGAGGAAGGAAGAAGAGGAAATAAAAGCAAAAGTGCAACACAGGAAAAAGGCAAAATAGGATAAGTCAGAGGCGAAGAAACTATTGAAAGAGGAAGAAGAACAAAAGAGGAAAAGAGGAAGAGGATCAAAGATCAAAAGACGTCGTGACACCTCCTCCAGTAACAGGAGTATAGACCGAGTTGTCGCCCATCGAAGTATCTGCAATTAACACATGTTTTGCACTCTCAGAGCCAGGCACCTCTAAAGGACAGGAGGAGGAGGTTTTCAATCTGACGAGACTCACTTATGATCAGTTCACCTTCAAAGTCCCACAGGAAAAGAGAATATGCCTAGCAAGGAACCCTGCTGCACCATTCACGGCCACGACGGAAAAGGATGTAGTCCTAGACACTAGAACCAATCCAGTGATGAGAGCATCAGTTGGCACTCCTTTTTCTACAGCCACAGAATAAAATGTGAGCCAAATGAGTAGGGAAATCCTCTCCCTACAAAATATATTACAAGACTCTGAACAAAGAGAAGCCAAGTCAGAGCAAGAAAAGAGAGCACTATGGGATGAAATCCAATAGTTCCAAGATAAAAACACTCTTATTAACGAAGTACCACTTACCGTCCAAAGAGAGTTTGTGATGCTGGAAGCCACCATGAGGCAGGTTTACGGGGAGATGTTCACCATAAAGCAAACAGTCGTACCTATAATAAGGGCTCAAGTGGAAATGAAGAAGAGAAAGGAGCAACTGAAAGAGACCTCCACCACCTTGGATAGAATGATAGAATGGAAAAACAAATATCGACAAGCTCCAGAAACCTTGCCCAAGAAATATTGGATTCACACTCAGAATGACAAGGTCCAAATTCGCATGAAGGTGCAATCCAAGGAGAAATTATTTAAAGATCTAGAGAAGGTGATGACTGCATATGAGCATTTTATCAGTGACATTGACTCGATGCATGAACTGCACCATATTCCTTCTCTAGGTGTATTGGGTGAAGAAAATACATGGGAACAGGTAGATCAGGATATTGAGGCATTTCTACAGCCTATCAAACAAGCCACCACTACACTTGATCTTCCCGCATCACAGAAGAACTTGGTTAAGTTCGTCGTAATGCCAGTTTGGATTTACACAAAACTGGCTTCCTTATCTAACCAGGTCACAATCAAGAGAGAAAATCTGATTTTGAAAGCCTTAGAATGCCTACACAGGTTAAGGGAAGATACTCCTCTAATCTCCCTAGTCGCTGGAAATTATCGTGCATGGCAGAATTTCCTCAAAGAGCAAAAAGTTGATGTTCCCAACCTCACAATCACACACATGATCCCATGATCAGATTGCAAGGCACAGTCTACATGAGGGGTCACAGGTCACATCTTCCATGATTAGGTCATAGGTCACACTGTCCATTCAGGTTGCAGCTCGCATCTTCCATTCAGGTCGCAAGGAAGACCAACAGGCAGGAAGGCGAAGAGTCAGGGCCCCCAAGGGTCAATTTTTTCTTATATATACTCCCTTTGAGGAGTTTTAAAGGACCTTTTTTGGACTCCAAAGGAGAGAAGAGTGTTGTAAAGCTTTGAACAGCCATATTATGAATGAATACAAAAATTTGTTTTAAATCCACTATTGGATCTGATGAGAATCAATGTGTCAATACTATGAGTATTTATTCGTATATGTCTGATATTTTATGATTAATTGATCTATGTTTTCTGATTTTACTCTTTATGCATTTCAGCTTACTGCAAGTGTTTATGATGGTATGTTATTTATGTAGGAGATGTTTGTAAATTTATTACCGACATTTATCTTATTCACGAAAATGCCCAAGTACGCAGAAGTTGTTCTTACCATGCAAAACTTTTTCTTCTATGGTTTGAAAAATCTTACAAACACGACCTAAATGATATGATGCTAACAACATCTCCTTCAGCTATGTGTTTTCTTTTATATCTTGCTATTTTTAGTGTTTATACTCATTGAAAATCATTGATATTTGTCTTGTATCATTCAACGATGGCACACCTATAACTCTGCAAGGCTCATTTGCATCCAGGAGGAGTATTTAGCGGTAGCGGGACCCACACCCCGGATGGGATCCCTATCACAATCGTTTCAGAGTCTAATTGGGACATTCTGCCGGGGAGATCCCCTACTATTAGACGGACAAATTTTCCCGTCAACAGGTTTGGCGCTAGAAGGAGGGCCTGATGGAAGCCTCCTAGCACACAAGTAACATCTCGTTACAAACTCCCCAAGGGAAGACCATACCTCAAAATACTAACCCTCCCCCATTGGAGAACTCCCCGGAGGAGGAACCCCCCCCCCTTTCTATGAGATTACTTTAGCCCAGCTAAGGGCCCTGTGCCCTATTGCCTGCAAGCTTGTATGGGGCTTACAACAAGCCCCAGTCACTAATTCTTTGGCTAATCCCAGAACTCCTGCAGCTAATCATACGTGCCAAGGAACCCTCGTCAATTCCCTTCCTCAGCTGGTGGGTCTTATGATCGAAGATTATGTAGACCCAGTTGAGAAAAATTCTGAAGCCCCCCAAGATAGCCCTAGGGAGGGGGAAGAAGATGACCCCAAAATCACTGAACCTAAACCCAACACCAGCCCCCAACCTGACTATACTTTGCATGATGACACACAAAATCCAATTACCCACACAGGGAAGAATCCGGAAGAGTTCTAGGTAACAGACGCAAGGGAGGCTAAGGCCATGGGAGAGGCCGAAATGTTGACCCCCCCCCCCCCCCCCACCGAAACTAGAACAGGTTTCCATTTCTTTACAATTGGAGAAACAATAGAAATACATCAAACCGTGGAGAAAACCAAGACATTCATTCCTGCCATGAGAGCGAGGCCTCTGGGTCTGGCACAGGAAGTGAATCCGAAAGTGAGAGGGGAAGTGTATACAGACCGCACCACCAGCAGGCCAGACGTGTAAAACTAGTAGCTTGGATGGCTCAGTCCCCCTTAGGTATCCAAGGTCCCCTCCATGACATGCCCCGACATCCTAAAAAACATCTCCCTAAGTTCGACCCCGAGAAAGGTACTTTGGCCGAAGACCACATCAACAACTTTTACCTATCTTTACAGATGGTGAGAGTGCAGTATGATGACGTAGCATGCTGCCTTTTTCCTCACACTCTTGAAAATAAGGCTACGACATGGTATAGGTCTCTCCCCATTGCTTCTATCCCTTCGTGGAAACATTTCCATCGTACCTTCTTGCAAAAATTCTCAGAAGATAAAACCCCTTCAATGCTCCTCACAGAGCTCAGCAAGCTAAAATGTCAGAAGAAGGATAACGTCAAGGATTTTAGTCAAATTTTCACAACTATATTGAATAATTTCCCTCCAAACATTGCCTTAGTTGATTCCATTACTATTGACTACTACACTGGAGCCCTCCCATGGGATATTGTTGTGTTTTTGAAACGCGAGGCCAGAGCTACATTGGTAGCCAACTATACTAACGCCCTTGCTGTCGAAAAGGACATGCTATCCATAGGTGCCATTGAAAACGAAGGGAGGGATGATCAAAAAACAACCACGAAGAGAACCCAATCCTCCGGCCATAAAACTGGAGACAAAGATAAGGACCCCTTCAATTTTGAAAGTATTGCAAAATCCCTTAAGTTGCTGACCAATGAAGTCTCCGACCTAAAAAGGAAAAACAATGATTTTGCCCCAGCTGCTAAAACACAGAAACCTTTCTTCAGAAAGAATAACCCTGTCATAAATTGGCCCCTTTCCAACTCAGGTGTAGGTCTTAATGTTGAAGAAATCAGCAAAGACAATTTTTGTTCTTTTCATCAAACCTCTCACTCGAGAAGACTTGTCCCCAGTGGATTAACAGCATGACCACCGTGGTCAACCAACTCCTAGAAGATCAAACCCTCGAGGATATGGAGGAAGAGACTATCTCAGACGATGAAGAACACTCCCCCCCTAATGAATATATGGGCTCCACTGTCCTCTCTTTCGAGGTCATATGCGGAGAGTCTCCCCTTCCCACCTCTGGGATAAACCTAGATGATGACCCTAAATCTAAACCCCCTCGAAACTATGGCTTGAGGAGCAAGGGCCCAGTGCCTAAGTAGTCTTTCGAAGAGAAAAGAAAAGCCTTCTTGAGAAAAATCCTGCCCCTGAACACCAAAAACAAAGATAAAACTCCTGAAAAATTTAGTCCAACCACTCCCTGAGAAGGCCGTAAGACTAGAGCTTCAGTAGTTTCCCCTAAGAACACCACCGTGCCCAACTCACCCACAGATTCTGGGTATAACATTATCGAGGACATGAAGAATACTAGAGCCAACATATCTCTATACGAGCTCGGTCGCATTACTAACCAACGAGATCTCATTCTTAAGGACTTTTCCAATCTACCGGCGACCAAACCTGTAAGCATCACGTCTGCCCAAACTGCTACCAATCCCCAGTCCATCATGAATGCCGTGAATGCCAACTCCATGGGAACCACGACACCTTTCCTCCTTTCCTTCAATATTTTTAACTTCAATGTCCACAACTATCTTGTTGATTCCAGTGCATCCATGAATGTTATGCCCTTATCCGTGTGATGGAAGTTAAACATCTGCCCTAAGAAAACCGATGCCAGAATTATCCAGCTCGATAGATCTCAAGTCCCCACAGTTGGTGAACTAAACAATGTCATTATCTTCTTATCCTCTGACTCCAGAGTGCACCAGTGCATCAACATAGTAATCGTGGATATTCGTGAGGCCTATGGCATTTTTTTGAGCCGATATTGGTCCAGCAAGCTCCAGGGGTACTTTGCCACGGATTGGTCCCACCTTTGGCTCCCGTAAAAAGGCAGGAATAACCAAATACGAATCGAGAGTGAACCATACATGAAACATATTGTGACTGGCCTGGATGCAACTAACGAACCAGTCAATTTCACGCAAGAAGAGCTCAGCATGTGTTTCTTAGATTCCATCTTTGCTTGTTATCAGACTCGCCAATCCCCAATCACCCAAGACATTCAGTCTGAACTGATTCTAGTTGGTAAACCCCCCCCCCCATCCAACCAATACTCTTCAGAAACTAGTGCCCCTAGCACATCCTCAATAGCCACGGATAGCCTTGTCCAATCAGAAGATGAAATCTGAACCCTATCCTATGACGGATCCAAAACCCACGATGGGGCTGGCACGGGCTGCATCTTGCTAGACCCGCAAAAGAACAATTTTTTAATTTTCTGCTGGTTAGAGTTCCAGTGCACCAATAATACAACCGAGTATGAGGCACTGATACTAGGACTCCAAAAGGCCATAGATCTAAAATTTCATTGTTTGAAGGTAATTGGCGATTCTGAAATTATCACTCGTCAGGTACACAACACCATCCATTGCTTGTCCCCCCATCTGAAAGGTTACCAGCAAGAGGTATGGAATTTAATTTCAGCTTTTGATGCTTTTGGTATTAAATCTGTACTTAGAATGCATAATGCAGCAGCTGATACACTTGCCAACGCTGCTGCTAGGTTCACCCCACTTAGAGATGGATTTTCTATTGAAGTTATATACAAGCCATCCATACTAGACAATGTTACTAATTTACGTGTTTTCGATGATGAGCAACAGGTACTGGATTTTATGCTCAACACTGATATATTCAATGTTGTAGTTATGGAATAAGAGGATCATGATCGGGCTTTGCAGGAGGAACTAAAAAATCAGAAAGAAAATCCCATACCCAAAGGGGTCGTGTCACTCGAATTTTTTTTTGACTTATAGAACTATTTCCAAGGGCCCCCAAATATGAAGGTGCGAAGTTCCACGTTAGTACACCAGCAAATTAACCTCAGGATAGACAAGGATCCCAAGCTTGTAAATTTAGGTAATGAGTGCACCCCTCAGGAGAAACAAGCATTCACTGGATTATTTAAGAAATATCGAGATGTGTTTGCCTAGACATATGACGATCTTCAGACTTATGATACGCGGATCATCCAACACGTCATACCCATTAAGGAAGGAGTGAAGCCGTTCCAACAAAAACTGAGAAAAGTACACCCAGCTCTGGAACCGATGATCCAAAAGGAACTAAAGAAGTTCTTGGATGCACGGATAATTTTCAAAGTTAGACATTTGACCTGGGTGTCCAAATTGGTCCCAGTTCGCAAGAAATCCGGCGAAATCCGTTTGTGCATAGTCTTCAGAAATTTTAATAGACCTTCCGACAAAGACAACTATCCGGTCCCTCCTATGGAGAAAATCCTTCAAGGTATATCAGGGTCAAAAATGTTCTCTCTATCGGATGGGTTTTCAGGGTTCAATCAAGTACTAGTGGCTAAGCTCGATCGACTCAAAACCACATTCAGTACTAAATGGGGAAATTTTTCTTTCAGATGCATGCCCTTTGGGCTGATTAACGTCGGCGCCACCTTCCAAAGAGCTATGGACATCGCCTTTAAAGGACTTATTGGGAAAAGCGTGGTAGTATATCTTGATGACGTCACCGTGTTTTCAATGCACAGATCTGACCACATACACCACCTCAAGAAAATTTTTGAAAGGTGTCGGAAATACGCGATCTCATTGAACCCGAAGAAAAGTGTATTCTTCGTCGCCGAAGGAAACTTGTTGGGACACATAATAACTCGAGACAGCATAGTGGTGGATCCATAACGTGCAAAATTCATCGCTCAAATACCGCCCCCAAGTGCGAAGAAAGCCATGCAGTCCTTCCTTGGAAAAATCAACTTTGTCTGAAATTTTATGTCAAATTTCGCCAAGATCTTGAAACCATTACAAGGCATTATTAATAAGAACGCTAATCTTAAATGGAATCCCCCCGAGAAAGAATCATTCGACAACATTAAATGATCCATCGCGGAAGCACCCGCTCTTTACAGTCTGGACTTCAACAAAGGCTTTATCTTGTACACCTTTGCCTCAGATTCATCTTTGGCCGCCGTCCTCACTTAGAAAGATGACTGCCACAATGAGCGGCCTATATCATTTATGAACACTGGATTGCAAGGCGTCGAGCTAAATTACCCAAATATTGACAAAAAAGCGTATGCAGTATACAAGGCAGTCAAACATTTCAGGACATATATTTGGAAGAATCATGTCACAGTCTTCGTGCCTCACCCAGATGTTCGCTCACTATTCGTACAGCAGGAGTTGGGTGAATGACGAGGCAACTGGATGACATGCCTTCAAGAATATGACCTGGAATTCAAGCCAACACACAATGTGAAGGGCCAAGGATTATGTTGCATGGCTGTATAGGTAGTAGACTCACAGGACAACGAGGAAGAAAATTGGGAACACGAGATCGATATGTATCAAACTGATAGAATAGCCCCACAGGGTATGTCCTCTTGGTATGCAGATCTCCTGCAATATCTGAAAGACGGCACCATGGGCCTCGCTTTAACTACCAATCAGAAGCGTGCGTTGAGACTGAAAGCTGTATCCTACTAGCTAGTGCAGGGTAAGTTGTTCCACAAACATCACAACGGTGTCTTGTTACGCTGCTTGGAATGGGATGAGGCACAAATAATATTGGCAGAACTTCATAATGGCCCCATCGGGGGGCACTATGCAGGAGACACCACTGCTCACAAGATCATGCATGCCAATTTCTATTGGCCTACTTTGTTTAAAGATGCACACACATATGTTTGGAAATGCCAGCAATGCCAAAATTTCGCAAATAGAGATATTCATCCTTCGGCCCCATTATAGTCTGTCGAAGTGGAAGAGTCGTTTCAACAATGGGGGCTGGACGTGATTGGGGAGATCTTGCCACACTCTTCCAAGTAACATAGGTACATCCTTACTGCCACAGACTATTTCACAAGGTGGGTTGAAGTGGTATTGTTACGTCAAGTCAATGATTAAGAGGTAATAGCCTTCATCACCCAATGCATCATGATCAGGTTTGGCGTTCCAACCTCCCTTGTTTTTGACAATGAAACATATTTCTCATCATTAGAATTATATTATTTTGCTTTAGAAAATGGTATCATACTTAAACATTTTGCCAACTATTACCCTCAAGGAAATGGGTTAGATGAGTCGACCAACAAGAACCTAATCTGCATCATCAAAAATACCCTCCTGTCCCAACAACAAAATTGGCATAGGGCACTATACAATGTCCTCTAGGCAAATCGAGTCACACCCAAACCTTCCCTGGGCACCTCCCCTTTTTTCCTTCTATACGGAAAAGAAGCTATCCTTCCTCCCAACTTGTCCCTCCCGACACTCTGATTATCTCAGGAGACTCACGGCACTCCTTGCCCTGCTTTACAAGCCCAAATAGACACACTACTGAAACTTGAAGAGGAAAGACAAAAAACTCGGGAAAAATTCTCCATCCACGAAGGACGGATAAAACGATGGTTTGACAAGAAGTCAGTCGGGAATAAGGTTTTCGAAGTAGGTGACCTTGTCCTTAAATGGGATAAAGCTCATGAAGATAAACGAAAACACTCCAAGTTCCATGAATTATGGATAGGCCCTTTCCAGGTCAGAGAGAAGGTCGGTTCCCACACTTACAGGTTACAAACTCTTAAAGGGAGGATTGAGGTCCTCCCTGTGAATGGACACGACCTTAAACACTATTTCACCTAACAGCCCCACGGGGCCGTCACTGCATCCTGTACCATAGTTTTTCTTGTTTTTTTTCTTTCTTTATCTTTCTTGTTTTCAATAAATCACTTGTTCCACACAAGCTCCCTTTAACCTTTTCTTTCCCTTGGCATACATTTTTTGAAAGGGGATATAGAAGCTACTCAAGCGGCATACTAAGTCGGGATCTATGTTGTTGTATTATCTCCGCCGAGACTGTAGAAGGGGGAAAGAATACCTGTGATGGGCACTCAATGGAGACAACATGACTAAGGCCTTCGGACCAAGACGCGGCAGCTTACCTAGCATTTTGGCCCAAGGGACTGCTGTGAAAAATGAAATGTTTGGTTGAATAGGTTACTGGATGGAAAAGGGAGGGGTTAGCCTCAGGTGAAGAACAAAAATCCAGGAAAACCCTAAGAACAATGTTACCGATGAAATAGGTAACCTCAATGTTACCTACTTTTTCAAATATCAAGAAAAACACCTGATTTTGAAAAGGTGGCGATGCAGAATCACGAAAAAAAAATTTGAGCATGTTTTTGGCACTTTAATTTTTTTTCATATTGTTTTTTTTTTTTTAATAATTTTTTTTTTTTAAAGTGGTGTTTTTTATGTCGATTTTGAATAGTGGTGGTGTATCATCACCAGCGTTTTTTTTATAGCATTGATTTTGACACTATAAATTTTTTAATGTCTTCTTCTTCTGTGAGATGTTTATTTTTAAGTGCATTTATGTACTTGTGTTTTAAAAATAAAAAAATATTTTTTTTTAAAATAAAAACTTGTAATGATATCTTCACTTTTTCACATACATAAAAGATGGAAAAAAGGTCAATATTCTAAAGTTTATATTTTCCACATGTTTATGTATTGTTAAATAATTTTTCAATACACATCAAAAAATTATTGCTAAAAAACCAATATTTTGAACCATATGACAAAAAAATACAATTTTTCAATATAAATACAATGCAAAAAATACACTTTTACAGAGTTTTTGTTGAAAAAATAATGTCAAATAAACTAATTTTTTGGGAGAATTTTAACAAAAAAAACTTAAGAAAACAACATTTTTATTTAATTTTATGTCAAAAAATAATAGCAATCACATGTTTTTTGCAAAAAAAAAGGGTTGTTCTCATAAAATATCAAAGTCTAAACATTACAAGTAAAGTTGATTAGTAGTTCTGAAAAATAAGCTTTGTTTGCAAGCATAACTTAAACATCATCAACAATATCAACTAATACATCTTCAACATTATCTAGAACAGCATTGATGGCTTCTTCCGCAGCATTTGCTTCTTCATTTTGATCATCGTCGTCTTCTAATGGATCTTTCATGTCAGCAAATCTTCCAAAGTGTCCCTTTCCAATCATTCCATATAATGGTGGTTGAGGTTCCTTTGCTTTTTTTGCCACACGTGATTCATTAAAATCTCCTTTCCTCAAACAAACTTCTTGCTTCGCATCTGGAAGGAATTTAAGAGCGTTAATTCTTTGTTGAATAAATTTTCATTGAACTGGATCTTTCTCAATGGCAATGCAATTTCTTCCTTTTTGTAGGCAACATGCTAGTGTTGTACCTAATCATCAAGCACAAAAAAAATAAGTAAGAAAATTACTATGGAGACATAAAAAGTAAAAAAGACAATATTTAAATTTAAATTTGTATATTAAAACTTACCTGAACCTGAGAATAAATCAAAAACCCATTCTCCTTCATTTGAACATAGATCTATAAGATAGTTAATCAATGCTTGTGGTTTTTGATAAATGTTAACTATATCTCCTTTTGCATCTTTATCCTCATATGTTAGTTTTCTTACCACTGCATCATAAACCAATACTTGACTATGACTCTTCCCATCTACTTGATTCATAATAATATGCTTATAGCTATCCTCTTTTATCCAACATTCAACATGGATGAACTCACAATCATTTATAATAGGTTGATCTTCGGAAGAAACAATATTTGACTTTTGTCTGTTACATAACATAGTAAAAGTTCAATTAAATTTTACATGAATAAAATTTTTTAGGAGGAATCAAACATACAATTTCAAAATCTTACCATGTAAGTTGCATCCTTGAGTTTGCTTTACCCTTGAAGCTTGTTAATAACATTGGAAACTGTGTCTGAATGAAATGTCACAAATCGCCAAAGTGGTGATGTTGTCACTTCTTGAAAACCCATAACCACTTTACTAAAAGCTTGATAAGTATATGGTTCTCTATCATATTCAATGTCTGGGAAATTGAAACCATGAGGAATATCTGCAATAACTAGGCCATACTCCCTTTTAGGTATTAGTGTTGCAATGTCTTCACAGTCACCTTGTATTATTTGATATTGGACACTGTCGAACCGATTCCAAATGTAATGATTAAGAGTAGGATCTAGTTCAACATTCATAAGACGCTTCCTTCTCATGTTCTCCATCTTAATTTTTTCAATAAAGCTTTTAAAAGTATCTGGTACTCCATTTCCATCCTTCTTCAACATCTTTAATGACATAGAAATATATATATAGATATGTATAAGTAATAAAATAAAAATAGTTAAAATATGAATAAAATAAATTTATAAATCAACATACCTTATTGAATGCAATATAAAACTATTTTAGTGTTGATGTAGAACTTGCTTCTGGGTAGTTGCGTACAACATCATCCCAACTGTCTTCATTCAAAATTTTAACCATGTGTTCTTGTATTTTCATATAAATTTTCTAACTGAATAAATCAAGTTAAAAACGTTAATATATTGACATGTATAACAAATTCTACCAACATCATTATCTTTTATTTAAAATAAAATTATAATGAAAGAAATAATTCAAGAAACTTACTTTTGAAATTCTGCACACATTTCTTCCATTGATAATTCACCCGAATTCACACGGGCTAATACTGATTTGACTAATTTATCATCCTTCACACCTTGCATTGTTCTCCAAGGTGTAATATTCATATCCTCTGGAAGCTGCTTCATTTCACGACCCCCCTTACTGTTGGTACATATTATGGGTTTACTCTTTCTAACTTTCTGATTTTTTATAGAAATATTCTCCCATCGATCAAAAATCTCATCAATCAAATCCCATACCTCCCCAGTTCTAAATGCCAACTGAAAAATGTTATCTGTGCCTCTGAAGAGATTTGTATTCAATTTTCCATCTTTTTCTTTTTTTTCATCAATTTGATAACCTGTTTCCATTAAACATTCCTTTCGAAATGCTACACTAACTTATGTCTTATCCCCACGACATTTTTCTATGAATTCATTATGAATAAATCTGACCCTTTGGATGAAAGTCATTTTCATTCTGTACTCATTATCTGCATTATGATCCCATGCCAATAACTTTGATTCCATTTCTGTTAAGCCAGCGTAAATGATGCATTTCACTGCTTGAAAAAGATAGTTATTGGGATATTCTGCAATCAATTGTCTTTTAGCCTCTATTGAATGGTTTCCTCCAATTACATAATATTTATAATCAAAACATTTTGCCTTGTCAAATGCTTGTTTGTTGGGAACCTGACATGAATCGACAAGAACCACATAATCCACCACATGCGCATATGGATTGAACCTGAACAATGTTTTCAGATTATGTACATGTAGGTGATGGGCCTTTCTAATTTGATATTGGGATTGCCCTTCATCTGAGCCATAAAATTGGTTAACATTAAGTTCAAATG
This sequence comes from Pinus albicaulis, assembly GCA_034641835.2. NCBI lineage: Eukaryota > Viridiplantae > Streptophyta > Pinopsida > Pinales > Pinaceae > Pinus > Pinus albicaulis. The sequence continues at coordinate 233,123,892 of CM076578.1, forward strand.
TTTGGCCACCAAGAATTAATTTATTCTTCCTCAACTCTTGTCGAATAGCATTTTGTTTTGTTTTAATAATGCCATCCTCTAACTCAGCACCTGGTGTTATGATTTCTCTGCTTCCATAAGAGCTTTCAATTTGTTCTTCACTGCTGCGCACGACCTTTACAGGTTCACCAATATTTGATTTCCTAGCCTTATTGGATAACATATCAGTTTCTTTATAAACAAGCTCTCCTCTATGAGGTACAAGAGAGAGATCTTTGGCAATTTTTCTTTTTGGTGTCTGATCTGTTTTCTTCTTTTGCACAATAGTTCTCATCTCCTCCTCACTAATTCTATCATAATTTTATGTTTCATGTTCGACACCTTCAAAAGAAACATGTTTAAGTTTACTAGATTGACCCACCTTAGTGACACTTGGTTGATCCCCTCTTTGTACTGTTGCAGTGTCACGAGCTATTTCTCTTTGCTTCAATCTCCTTTCCTCTGCTTTGTCTTTGTGGAAAGTTTTGATCACATCCATAACATTTGGCACCGACATATAAATACCATCAAACATGTTTGAAAGACTCGAAACAAAATCCTATGAAACAAAATAAAACATGTCAATGATCAATAATTTATAAAAAAATTGAATCATCTTACAATAATGCATAGAGGAAATAAAAATAAACATACTTACAATGTTATTTGCAATGTTGTTTTCTATTTCTTCAGAAAATTTTGAAGTTATTTCATCTGTGTCGTACTTGACGATTGATAGACGATATCTAACCTTCTCACGTTTTTGAGCCTCCCTTAGAAGAACATAAATAGTGTTTGTATTCGGGACCATACATATGTCTCGTACTCTGCCCATCACCTCATATTTCTCATTTAAGTCAATCATACCACAAATCAGATAGATGTGTATATCAACCTCCGTTTCACTGTCTTAAAGATACCATGAGAAATCAGTTTTATCTATTTCCTTGGCGTTCTTCCAATCAGAAATAACCTTTAATGAACCTGGTGCCTCACTTGCTTGACTTTTATTAGTGTTTGCAACAATATCCTTATTGCGTCCAATAGTGTCCATAGTGCGTTCAGCTGCAACTTTAGATTTGGGAGTTGTATCCATAGTGCGTCGAGCTGCAGCTGTAGATTTGGGAGTTGTATCCATAGTGCGTCGAGCTGCAGCTGTAGATTTGGGAGCTGCTGCCGTAGATTTGGGAGCTGCTGCCCTAGGTGCAGAAACATTCACAGAAATATTTTTTGATGCCATTTTCCTGATATATATATATATATATATATATATTAGTTAATGGAAAAATATTGCGAATAAAATAAATTTAATAAACAAAATGTATTTCTAAAACTAAATAGTTTGAAATTAAAGCATTAAAATTAAACTTAAAAAATAAACTAGTATTTTGAAACTTCAGTTTGTGTTTAATATTTAAAAAAAAAACAAAAAAGTTATTAACTATTTATAACAAATATTATAATGTTATATAATTTTTTACTTTTTTAATTGTATTGTTATATATATATTTTTAATTAATTTTTATTGTTATATTAAAACAATTTTCTTTTTTTAAAATTTATTATATTGTATTTTTTTTTTGATATATATATATATATGTTTGTTATATTTTGAAATTTTTAACAATTAGTATTTAATAATGTTTTTATTACATTATATAATAATTTTTTTTTTTATATTTATATATAACAATGTTTCTATGATTGTTTTATTAAAAGAAATTGTCTTAAAAAAAAAATTTAAAGAACAAAATAAAATTATAAAAATCAAAATTATAAAATGTTTTCTTAAAACAAATTATTAAAAAAAAACAAAAAAATTATAAAAAAAATTTTTAAATCCAAATTATAAAAAAAAAAAAAACCAAAATTAAAAACAAACAATTAAAAAAAAAACTTTATAAAATTAAAAAAAAAATTTAAAAAAAAACCATTAAAAACACAATATTATAAAATTAAAAGAAAAAAATTAAAAAAACATTGGCCAGGCGGCGCCACGGGGGCGGCCCAGCCCGCCTCCAGGCACCCCCAGCGGCCGAGGGCCGATTTCGAGCCCCGCCCGTTGGGCACCGGGGCCGGCCGGGCGGCGCCACGGGGGCAGCCCAGCCGCCGGCACCACCCCATAAAACAAATAAATATTATTATTATTTTTTTTTTTAAATTTTACAATTTAAAAGTATAATTAAAAAAAAAACAATATAAAAAACTATAAAAAAAAAAATTGTTTTAAGATAATAATATAATTAAAAAAAAAACAATATAATAAACTATAAAAAAAACATTTGTTTTAAGATAATAATATAATTAAAAAAAAAAAAAAAAAAAACAATATAATAAACTATAAAAAAAAACATTTGTTTTAAGATAATAATATAATTAAAAGAAAAAAGAAAAAAACTATAACACAATACAATTAAAAAATATATATGTATATATATAACAAAACAATAAAGGAAAAAAAAATTAAAGATTTAAAATTAAAAAAATAAAACAAAGATCTAAAATTAAAAAAATAAAATAAAATAAAATATAAAATAAAAAATTCTCAAATAAAAAAAAAAATTTAAATAATGAAATCACTCATATATTTATGATAAAAAAAAATACAAATAAAAAATGTTATAAGGCCATTTTTTTTTATGTGCATGGTCGTTTTATGGATTTTTATGTGTAAATGAACCTATAAGTCTTAAAAAAGAAAAAAAAAAATCTAAATTTTTGTTCTTAAAACCCTAAAAAATTCAGTTTTTTTTGCATTTTCTTCACTAAAAAAATATAAAAAAATCAAGGTTTTTGAACCTAAAAACCTTAAAAAAGTAGTTTTTGAACACAAAAAAACTATAGAAAAACATATTTTTTCCAAAATCATATCTAAATTGACAGAATAGAAGGAAAACTAACCTTTGAAATGCAAGAAGTTGTTGTCACCAATGCCAACACAACGCCTCCACACAATTACGAATAGCAACACAATGCCTCCAATGCCAATGCAATGCCTTCATGAAATTACCAATGCCAATGCAACACCTCCACAAAATTACCAATAGCGACACAAAGCTTCCAATGCCAATGCAATGCCTCCACGAAGTTACCAATGCCAACGCAACATCTCCAGAAATTTGCTCTAACAAATACCAGAAAACTTGATGTGATGTGATGAATAGAAACAATTATTCCTTTTAAATATCGTATATTGTCTGATTGATTTACTGTTTAATGAATGTGGGATTAAAATTTCAAATTTAAAATATTTACATTTAATTTATTATAGTTCATACTATAGTTAAAATACTTATTATTTGCATGTGGTTATCATAATTAATATTTACATGTATTGAATGTTACATTTAATTTATTATAGTTCATACTATAGTTAAACTACTTATTATTTGCATGTAGTTATCATAATTAATATTTTATTTAATATTTACATGTACTGAATGTTGAATAATTCAAATATAATCTCAGATTAAAAATTAAAATATGAAATACTTACATGTAGTTAATTATATTTAATATTATAGATAAAATAGTTAACATTTGTATTTAGTTATCATAGTTAATATTTATATGTAATCAATGTTTAAAATCATGCGATTAAATTTTAAAATCTAAAATATGTACATGTAGTTAATTATAGTTTAAATAGTTAATATTTACATCATGTTATTTTTGTAAATATTTACATGTAGTCAATCTTAAACTATTCAAATAAGAAAATTATTTTAGTTTCGAAGACATGCATGAAAGGAATATTTTAAAAGGAAAATTGAAATATATTTTAGATGAATATAACGTAAGTTTAAAATAAAAAATTTAAAATATTTACATGTAGTCATTATAGTTAAAATAGTTAAAGTTTTTCGTGAATTTTTTTGGAGGGAAATTTTTTCGTGAATTTTTTTGGAGGGAAAATTTGGAGGGAAATTTTCAGTCTTTAAGCTATATATTGTAAGTGGGAGAGGAATTTGTATCATTCAACCTATTCTTGTTGGAAGCCATGGTTTCTTCTGATAACGAAGTTTTTCTTTCTAGAACATCAACATCTTCGTCACGCAACAACTCTATTCAGAGTGATGAATATAACGATAGTTCATTCACCATGAATAGAGAGTCAAAAAATCGAGCACCAGTTATACCACTTACTCTTAATCCTAAGGATTATGAAAGCAACAGTGATGAAGGGCATGATGAAGAAATTGCAGAGTCAAAAGTTTCACTTCATCCTAATCCCAAGGATTATGAGGACACCATTGATGAAGAGGGAGATGAAGAATATCCACTTCAGCTTAATCCTAAGGATTATATGAGAACAAAAAATGCAGAGGGGAATGAAGAATTTGTAGAGTCAAAATATCCACTCTGTCGTAATCCTGAGGAGTATGCCAGCAGCACTCATGAAAAGGGGGATGTAAAATTTCCAGAGTCAAAATATCAAATTCGTCCTAATCATAAGGATTATGCGAGCACCACTGATGAAGAGGGGAATGATAATGTTTCAGAGTCAAAACATCCACTTCGTCCCAATCCTAAGGATTATGCCAGCACCACTGATGAAGAGGGAAATGAAAAATTTACAGCGTCAAAATTTCCACTCCGTCCTAATCCTAAGGATTATGCAAGCACCACCGATGAAGAGGGGGACGAAAAAATTCCAGAGTCAAAATTTCCACTTCGTCTTAATCCTAAGGATTATGTCAGCACCACAGATGAAGAGGGGAATGAAGAATTTGCAAATTCAAAATATGCACTTCGTCCTAATCCTAAGGATTATGTCAGCACCACTGAGGAAGAGGGGAATGAAGAATTTGCAGCGTCAAAATATCCACTTCGTCCTAATCCTAAGGATTATGCCAGCACCACTGATGAAGATGGGGATGAATTTCCAAAGCTAAAATTTTCACTTCATCCTAATCATAACGACTATAATTTAACCACCGATGAAGGGGGAGATGAAGAATTTCCAATAAATATAGATTCAAGGCATTCACTTATTCCCAATCCTAAGGACTATGAGAGCTTTAGTGAGGAAGGGGAGGGGCAGGGTGAAGAAATTCTAGTGAATACAAATTCAAAGCTTCCACTTATGCCTAATCCCAAGGATTATGAGAGCGCCACTGAGGAAGGGGAGGATGAAGAGTTTCTTGCAAATGATAATTTTAAAGGCACAGATCTGAATATTGCATTTTCTCCAAGTGACCATTTCAAAGACACTCATGGTGATGAAGAATTGTATCCTCCTAGGGAAGAATTTGAAAGCATGGGTCAAGATGGTGAATAATTTCTTTTGAGTCAGGGTTACAAAAGTGTCGATGATTCTTGTGAAATGTTTTCTTCAACTGATGATGGTAAAGAAAATTTTCCATGCAATGATGTTGATGAATTTCTTAACTATGTTGAGGATGATGATAGGGGGGATAATATTCCTTCTAATGGTGATGAAACTACTTTTACAAAGGATGATGGAATGATGAAGCCGTTGCAAGCAAATATTGCAACTAGGAGTAGGAGTAGACCTTTTCATATCAATCCAAGGCATTCCAGTTATACAAGGGCGAGGACAAAATATCTCACGACAAAAAGTTCTGTCGTTCATTTGATTTCAAGTGCATGTTGTCGAAGGGATTGCTTGAAAAATATAAATTTCAACTTTGCTTTGCAGAAAAGGAAAACATATATGTCAATAAATAAAAGCATGCAAAATTCATATTTAGTGGGTTGCATGCAATCTACACTAGCAGGTTATGATTATCATATTGGGAATGTATTGCTTTGCAGAAAGGCGTTCAAAATGTTGTATTCAATTGGTAATTTTCGTTTGTCAAGAATTCAGGATAGATTGGAAAAGGATCCCACATATTATTCAGAAGCACGTCATAAATGGGAGGTGGGGCCGTTTGCAAATACTGCTAAGACATGGATGAAAGACTTCTTTTCAAATCATGGAGAGTGTATGCCAAATAAAGACACAATACATATTCCAGATAATTTCTCGAGACGAGAAATATTCATGTTATAAAAAGATTATGCAGAAGTTGTTGAAGGAATTGGTAATTTTATTACATATTCTTATTTTACAAGGATATGGAAAACTGAATTCAACAATGTTCGTATTCCTAAGAAGACAAGGATGGGGGTTTGCAGCACATGTGCTTCTCTTAAAGCAAAAAGAGATAAATGTTAAGGGGCAGAAAGAGGTATGTGTTCAAAACATTGTTTTTTAAAATTTGATACTTATCAACTATGAAAATATATTTATTCATATGTTTTTTTTATTTTATGTACAAATTCCGTTGTCAAAGAACTTCAAGACCATCGCAATCAGCAAACAAGTGAAAGACAAAAGTTGTATAAACATCGAAAGAAGTGTTATGATCATCCAAATAAATATCCGGGATTGATAATTGATGGTATGGACCAAAAGAAAACACTTCTTCCACATTTTGTCCGCACGCCAAAAAAATTACAGGAGGAAAATTTCATTCAGTTTCACTTGGTTGGTTGTGTGGTATTTAATGAGAAGATGTTTCCAAGAGTTTTCTTCACAACTCCAAATATTCACAATGATGCAAATCTGACCATAACTATAATCCATGATGTGGTTACTCATTGGTCTGGGATTCTTCCTGAAGTTTTGTATTTACAATTAGACAACACAAGTCGTGAGAACAAAAATCAAGTTCTTTTTGGGTATCTAAACATGCTTGTTGAAGTGGGTATTTTTAAAAAGATAAAGGTTGGTTTCCTTCTTGTTGGGCATACTCATGATCATATTGATCAAATGTTCAGTCGTTTTTCAGTAACATTGAGGAGGAAAGGTGTTGGGAGCCTGCCATCATTAATTGAATGTATTAAGAAATCGAACATTCCAGAGCCTGTTTTTCATGTGTTGGAAGAAACTATTGACATGCGAAGGTTTATTTTTGGATCGCATGGTGAGGAGAAATGCATTTAAAAACTTAACGACATTAGCTTCCAGCATCAATTTCGTATCAAAAAAATTGATGGGATAACACTTATATGGGGCAAGAAGTATTCAACTATTTAAGAATGGGGACCATCATCGGGTTTAGCATTTTTGAAGTTCATTCCAGAGCGTCCAATGTTTTCATCAAAGATATTGTTATTACAGTCAGTTTCCGAACTCCATAATGCACGAAGGCATAAGAGAGAGATAAATTATTTTGAATGTCTAGAGGAAATTAGAAGATGTATTAGAGATACATATGAATACTTCGATGTTGCTAATTCAATTTGGTGGCAGTCTTTTTTCAGTAATCAAAGTGATATGATTTCAAGATCAGTAAATGAGGATACGCTTTTGAAGACTCTCTTTTTTTGCCACAAAATATGCCAAATGAACATGAACATCAAGAAACACACAATGTTGAACAACAACAGCCTCAAGCTATTATTAATTTCCCACAGGTAGAGGAAAGAGAAATCTATATTGGTTCTAGAAGATCACGTGCACAACGTGAAGCCATGGTAGACCTTTACAGGGGTTCTGTGTAGGATCTTAAGGAGGGTTGCATGATAGCAGTGTTAGTAGATGAAGATCCACTTGGCTATCCATTCTGGATTGCCAAGGTTATAAAGGTCATTAATGAAAATGAAGAGATTACAACTGTTGATGTACATTGGTATGCCACAAGTACCCACCCTTTCAATGGTGTGTACAAGCTAGAGATGGTAGTGGAAAAAAGAATTGGCAGAAAGAGAAAAAGAAAGGGCACAAATATAAATCGTCGCCGCACAGATGTCTTAAAATTGGAGGATGTTGACATACTTGTGTATGACTTCAATTTGACAAAGAGAGGAACTCTTCGGTTGCAGACCATAAATATTTTGAAGAAATTGTTACCAGAACAATTACTGTTGAAATGGGACTCTGCAGAATGTAGACGTAGATCTACAAGACTTTTGAACTCTGAAATGGTGGGCATGCATGTTGACTCAGATGGAGCACTAGTTGATGAAAGAGAAGAATATGGATCATCTTCATCTGCATCGAGCCATTCATCTGAAGATGTAGATTATGATGGTGTGCCAGAACCTATGGCTGATTTTGAATAACTATCTAAGACACTTTTCCGTAATTGATGTTTGCATGGTAACTTGAAATAAAAATTTTGACTTCCATCTCATTTTTCATGAAGTTCTGAGACATTTCTATGTTTGTTGGATTATACGTTTTAATTATGAAGAATTCATTTCTTTAGAATATCGACAATGTAACAATGAATTACAAAAATAATTTATGTTATATTCAATGTACTAATGTTGATATTTTAATTATAAGTAAAATAGAAAATAGAAACTAATGTTGAATTTTTAGATTATGCAGTGATATTACCATGATATTATGTATTGTTACCATTTGGTATAAGATACTTTTAAAAGTTTTAATAATTATATGCGTCATTGTAACAGAACACTTTGTTTTTATGCTTGATTTTTAGGTTTTGGTTGAAATTATATTTAAATTTGTCTTATGCTAAGATTTGAAAAAATATAACTTTTTATTCTTTAAAATTAAAATTACTCTTACTTGTTTCTGTTTTAAATTGTTAAGTCTTATATTTTCTCCATAATTTCATTGTTCAAGTATGTTGAACACTTAAGATTGAAAAACTTTAGATTTACCTTTATCTTTAAGGTTATGGTTGAAAATAATTACAAATTTGGGGTTGTTTAAAGTAAAGATATTTTATGTTTAACAACATGGATGAAAATTGTTCAAAATTATAAGCCCTCCAGAGATGTATTTGTTTATCTTTAACATCATCTATCAAAAATGTTAGGAATTTACGATTTTAAAAAATGTCCTAATATGTTGTCTTTAATTCCATTGTCACAAGTGTCAAAATTATGACACAATTTTTTTTTTTGTTATTCCAGCATCAACTGGTTTTGTTTTTAGGGTGTTTTTTCAATCCTTTTTTCAACAAACAATTTTTTTTTAAGCATAATTTTAGAAAATGTTGAAATTTGACCTTAAAAAAAAAACAAGTGCGTTCTGGAAGACACACTTTTTTTTTGGGGGGTGTTTTTTCAATCCTTTTTTCAACAAACAATTTTGTTTTTAGCATAATTTTAGAAAATGTTGAAATTTGACCTTCGAAAAAAAACAAGTGCGTTCTGTTAGACATTTTTTTTTGGGGGGGTGTTTTTTCATGTTTTTTGAGCGTTTTTGGGCTAGAGTTCCCGTTTTGAGGTCAGGTTACCTATTTCATCGGTAACAGTGTTTAAGTCCTCATGTAGACCAGGAGAAATCTCTCTTGCAAGTAAAATAAGTTGAGATCCCTCATATGCCTAGGCAATAATTTCCAAAATAAACTAAGTTCCCTGAGCACATTTCAATAAGTGCATGGAGCACATGAATAAAGGGTAAAGGATTGAGAAAGGCTTCCTACGCAAAGAGGCGATACGACAACTTTGCCTAGGTACTGACCAGGCTCACTGGCAACGGAGAAACGCTCGTGATTCCTAGGCAGTGACTCCGCTGGGACCATCTGGTTCGCTGGCAGTGGAGCAACACAATGAGGACCAAATAAACTATATTGGATCTGTAAATCCCTGGGGTTACTCCAAACTTTTCCATCTGGTCTCCATGAATGAAAACACGGTAAACCAGCACCCAAGGGCAGGAAAATAGGGAGAGAAAATGTGCAAGGCTTGAAGACGGAAGAAGTGGGACGCACGGGGTGAAAGGAACACGTGATTTACATCCTCCCCCCCAGATGAAACACCAGCAAAGATTCTGGGTCCTACTAGTGGATCGCCATTTGTTGTAGCCCCTACAACACCCTCCAAAAATTCACCATCTAAAATTTTTTGAGCCCCCTGAGCATCAAGAAGCGAATTCAAAACCTAAAGTTCAAGTATTTTCTCAAAAAAGCCTTGTGTCGTTGAGTCGCATAATAGGTGGTTTTCCCAATTTGCAACCTAGCAACCCTGCGACCTATCAGGTCGCCAAGTTGCTAAGTCGCACATCGCACCCAAGTTAAGAATTTGCAAACTAGCGACCCTGCAACCCCTAGGTTGCAAGGTCGCAGGGTCGCGAGGTTGCACATATCATAAACGCAGACGATTTGCGACCCTGCGACCTCATTTTTTCCCGCATGCATGACCTCTTTATAAATAGAAGGGTCGCTAGGTCGCATTTCACTCACACGATGGAGAGCAAAAAACGCTTCTGACAGACGAACTAGAGCGTGATTTTCTCGGGTAAGTTGCCTAATCCTCCTGATGTTTCCTTTTTCTCTATTTGATACCCCTTTTCCTTTATCTCAACCCTTTAAAGCCACCTGCTAATCCTCTTTTCAGATCTTCTTTCAACCTGAGCCTTTCCTAACCCTCCAAACCCTGCCATGCCCACACAGACTTGTAGATGAATTCAATCAACCTCCCCTCTATCTGTCTTTCCCTCTAAAAGACCACTTCATCCTCACTCATGATATTTTCTCACTCACTCCCTTTATTGTTTTAAGTTTAAAATGAAGCAAAAGGCTGCATCGCCGTCGAAATCATTCGCCCAACCCTAGCGCGACGTCCGAACCCGCGACCTTGCAACCCCCGCGTCCTCGCAACCTCGGTCGCTAAGTCACTAAGTCGGATATCGCACTAAATTTGAACCTTCACGACCTTGCGACTTAGTGACCCAATGACCCAGTCGCAAGTCGTTAGGTCACAAGGTCGCATCTTCATGATTTTTTTAGACTAGCGTGACTCAGCGACACCGCAACCTAGTCGCAAGTCGCCAGGTCACAAGGTCACCTTCCTCTGGAGTTTTAAGACAACACGACCTGGCGACCCAGGTAATGGGTCGCTGAGTCGTAGTTTCCCCCCTTCCCTGACCTTAGTTGGGCAGAATTAAAAGCAGTATTGAGCATTCAGTAATATGGCATCATTCTTATCCTGGGACTGTTTTCTGAATATGCCAGTGAACCTTGAAGCAAAGTTAGAGTGTGTCTCCATATCTTCAGCCTCAAGTGACATTGGGCCCCCAGCAGTTCATAGGAAAAACAAGATCCTAGAGATAGAAATCACAGAGACCGAAGTACTTATGTCTTGTTAAAATTGGACAACTAGGTCCAAAATCCGGGTTGTGCTGCTCAGATGATGATCCCAATATTTTTATTGGATTCCTCTTTCGAAGAGGTGTAAGATTGATCTAAATACCATCTTGATCGGATGAGAAGAACATATACTTTGAATTTATTCCAATTATGTGCTAGGTTGGCCTAGAATAAAATATAGACTTAAATGTCTTAAAGGACGTGTCACAAACCCCCAAAGATTCCTATATATTGGAGAGACTTAGAGTTCATTTGACACACATTTTTATGGAGGAATTCTCTCTCTCTTGATAGCGTTGGAGCTGCGTATTCTTTGTTTGGGTTGTTCTGGGGTTATGTGTGACACGCTTGGCTGAATGACCTATTGGAGACTTTGCTGGTAGAAGCATCTTGCTAATCGTCGTAACACCACTATTCATTATCTCTGTTTTGGCTTGTTTTCTATCGATCTTTTGCTATGTTCTATCTGCTTCAGTATTGTGTGCCCTAATCTGAAATGGCATAGAACATGTTCGGAAATTAACATGGTATCAGATCTAGGAGAAGATAAAGTCCATATCAAGTCTGTTGGGGCTTATTGTATAGGCTGAAAACTTTGTTTGAAAGGAGCCATAAGCTACAACTAGGTTGTGTGGTAGGTCGCAGGCCATACCACCACAGCAAGTGACAGCGTGGGCTCTTTTTGAAGCTGTTCTATGCCCTAACCTTCAGCATGAAGGGCGACATTCTTTGTAGCTATTCATAGGAGCATCAATTCCTGAAACATCGAATTATTATCCTGAGACAGCGAATATATTCCTATGATAGCGAGGAGCAATAAGGGCTTAAATTAATCAAGTATTATGTTTAAGGCAACGAAAGGACATATTGAAGGTAACAAGGTTTGTTAGAACGTTGTTTTTGGAGTGCGAGTCCTGTGTAGTACCATTTTTTGTAGAGAAAATAAAGAACAAAACAACAAAGGTTTTAATGGTTCTCCATGAGGGTTCGCGAAGGTTTATCTCGGGATTTAAGCCTCCTATCGGATCAATAGCGAAACTGTAAAATTGAAGTGCATTCCACAAATGTGATCATAAATCAATCGAGAATCTTCTCTTGCCGTTTGGAGTTTTGTTTTCATCAATCTTTTCCGCAGACAAAGAGAAATTGGTTCGCTATGTGTTTAAATCCGAGCGCTAGATGAAAAAGAGAAAGAATCAAGCAGCCTATAATTTTGAGATGAGATGCTTGGGCACTGTGAATGACGACATTTTTTTTTACCAAATCTCTATGATGTGGGCATCAAACTCCGCATCCACTGCAGAAGTGATGGTGTTTACAAATTCGTAGAGTCTCATGCTTCAGTCAGAGAAGATATTCGATGTGCGGAAAATCTTCTGGAAACCATAGAAATCAGTCACGTAAAGGGCTGAATATACCTGGGCACACCACTATCATTGTTCTTCTGACATTTGAATTAAGACAAGTCAACTGCATTGAACGACTATCAAAGTCCGAATTTGAAGAGAGGGCCGCAACACAAGGTCAAATTTAGGGTCACGCTGCCACGAAAAATTTTCTCAGAAGTCCCTAGTACTTTAAACCATCCAAAAGCCAAGTTGTTGTTGCCATGTGTATCATTGAGCGTCATCATTATCGTAGAACCGTTAAAAGTCCAAATCAGTATTGATCGAATTCTGGTTGGGTATTTTCTGTTGAAGGAATCCGTGAAGCCGTGAAAACTTCTCAGAATCTATGGGCGTGAATTGAATTATTGTAGGACTGCACTCCACTAAATGATAAGGGACGCAAGTATGATTGATTGAATCGGATCTGAGCGTGAAATCAAGAGTATGTTGACTAATCCAATGTTGGGCGTAAGAGTGACCGAGAATCAATGACTTGCATGCATGGACGTTGCCAATGGCGCAATCGAAATTCTCAGCAGTTCCAATATCGCATTACCCCCGGTTCTATGGACCAATGAACGTGAATTCTGACCAAATATATCTTTTATTGGAGCTTGAGTGGGTCCGTGGAGGTCATATTTCTCGACTGGGAATTATACCCTTGTTTGTTTGTGCATAGGAGATATCTAATTCCTAGGTTGCGTACATCACACTTGAACATTGCAACTACGACATTATGGCTCGTGCAATCATCCGCGTGGAGGTTGATACATATATATACTTGTACATAGATACACGAGCCCTGGATACTTCATTACCTCTGCGCAGAGAAACCTGATATATAGTCGAATCTATTCATTAATGGTATCCCTAAAAATATCGATTATGTGTCTATTGGGATTTGTGCTGGGACGTGATCCTTTGCTGGCCATTTGGGTATGTTGTGGTCTCTTTCTGGTGACCAAATCCACTAATTATTCTCATTTATCAGTTGCTAGATTAAGTGGGCTATTGTACCTGGCAGTTTTGGCTAGATATTTTGTACTTGAAAAGTATCTCTGTCCTCAAATAAATGTTGGAATTTCACTCAAGGTGGCCTGATATCAATCTTTGATTGCCGCTACACTCCAGGCTCTACTTACTGTTTATTCAATTTTTTGAATGAGAATAGACTAGTTGTCGGCAAATGAAAAAAAAAAAAATTCGTATGACAACGGGATATTAAAAGTTTTCCTTGAAGGTTTGTTGATAAATGTGAGGTCCTAAATACACAACCCAGAGACATAAATTATAGAGTTATCACCTACAATTTGTTTTCTGGGTTTGTAACATTACATGCTATTGTGACATTAGATGCAAGTGTATGAGGTATTGAGTCAAGATCAGAGTATTGATTGTCTATCTCTGTTGTCAAATACTGTGGTTGTAATGGTCAATAAATTCCCTAAGTAGTGAGTAGAATTGGAAGCTAGAGTATGATTGTTGAACTAGCTTTGTATTACTATAGATGTGGTTGAATGATGGAGTTTTTAAAACACCTCATAAACCCACATAATCAGCGATATGACAGAGGTGAGGTAACAGTTCTGTAACCGCAAACTTGAAGAGTTAAATATGTGATTCTATAACAGTGACATAGACAGACACTCATGTTTATCAAATTCATAATAGTTGTAAACTTGTGACAGTATCAGTCTTACATTGGAGCGTAACGATAAACTTGGAAGTGTGATATAAGAAGGCAGAAAAAATAAGAGTGATGAATATGATGGTGATATGTATGATAATGACAAAACATGATACCTATCAAGATGCATGACAGATATATGGCAGTATATGGCTATGATTCTTTTATGGCCTTGACAATGAGAGAATAACATCTAGGCACATGATTTCAAAGCCCTCTTCGAGTTGGTGTTTGGGATGCCCGCTTTCAAAATAATTATGAAGGCATTTGTCATGGTTGCAAAAAAGGAAAGCATAGGGGATTTTTCTTCATTCCTCAAGTGTGACAAAGACATATGATCCACTCTGACTTATCTGATATGCTGCCTATGAAATCCTTGAGAGGATGTTCTTATAAATGTCTTCTCTCACAAGATGAGCTGGCATTAAGAAAGAGAATATATCTGTATATGCTCCTGAGCGGATACCATTGTTGCAAGAAAGAAGATCCACATGGCTCGGAGACATATGGCTTCAGAGGGGGAAATTCCGAGGAAAATCAAGAATCCATATAAATACCAGGGGTATCTTGCAGCGATGAGTACAATATGAGCCTAAATCATTTGAAGAAGCTGTAAAGTATCTAAATCTGCAAGGATGCGAGGGTGATGGTTCCTAGACCATAGATAAAAGCAAAGCTATTGTCACCTCAATACAAAATCAAGCATGGATCAATCATAGCCCTTGCTACTACGCAAGGATGGAGTCTTCATCAGATGGATGTAAAGACTGCATTTCAGCATGATGCAATAAAGGAAGAGATGTATAACCTCTGGGGTTCAAAGTCCAGGCCAGGGACACCCATGTCTGTAGGTTGAATAAATCCCTCTATGGGTTGAAGCAAGCACCCAGAGCTTGGTACGAGAGGATAGATAGCTACTTGATGAAGATGGGCTTCATTCGAAGTAATGCTGATCTGAACCTTTAATTCAAGGTTGTCCAGGGGAAGCCTCTCATTCTGGTTCTGTATGTGGACGACCTCTTCCTGATAGGTGTTGACCCTCTCATTCATCAGTGTAAGAGGGAGCTCGCTACTGAGTTCGAAATGAAGGACCTAGGACTGATGCCTAAGCTTGGAGGTCTAGCAGAGACCTGGAGAGATTTTATTTTCTCAAGGAAAATACACTATAAAGCTTCTGGTATGATGGACTGTAAGTGTGTATCGACACCGATGGATCTCAACTTTAAGAAGTTGAGTGGCAGCGCTGCTGGGCTCGTCCTAATGAGTATCGTCAACTCATAGGGACCCTGATGTTCTTAGTGAACACCCATCCGGACGTATGTTGTGCAGTGAATACTTTGAGTCAACACATGGTTGATCATAACATTCACTGGGTTGGTGCCTAGAAACTCTTGAGATATCTTTGAGGCACGATAGACCATGGGCTGAGATACACTGCTGGGAGTATGAAACTCCATGGATATACTGCTGCCGATTGGGCTGGCAGTGTGTTGGATCGTAAGAGCACATCTGGATGCTACCTCACAAGTAGATCTGCTTCGGGCAGGAATCGAAAGTCACTGGTCTCGAGCATCGCTGAGGTCAAATACATTGCTGCATATATGACCCATTGTGAAGTCACTTGGTTGTGAAAGCTCTTTAGTGAGCTGTTCGAGCATGTGTTAGATGCCACTGTTATCCTTTTTTATAAACAGAGGGGGATTCATTTGTCATATAATCCTGGGTTCCACGATTGATCCAAGCATGTTGATATAAGGTACCATTTCATCTGGGGTATGGTACAGTGAGGCGCCGTAAGACTCGGTCATATAGGAACTGATGAGCAGGTTGCGCATATTCTCACTAAGCCCCTAGGGAAGGTCAAGTTCCTAACCTTCCGTGAGAGAATTGGTATCATGGAACGACCCTATGATGTGGGTCCTGTTGGACAATGAGCTCGAGGAGCTCTAGGGGGCTTTGGGGACAGCTTCTCGGAGCTATGAGCAACCACAAGGCTAGGCTTGCCAAACCTTGTTGGTGTTCTTGGACCCCACCATTGTGATTATTGAGTTGTTTCACCTCTCATTATCTGTGCCCCGTATGCATCCTACCCATTCAGTTCAGGGCTCATGGGAAGTAACTCTCATTTGTCCAATGAGGTGGGAAAAGCTAGAGACTAGTAGCAAAGACTGATGGATGCATCAAAGATTTCCGTACTCTCTATCTAGGATGGCACGGTCCAATCACTTGATCTGGGATCAAGTCTTGTGAGGTCTCGAACCTCCGCCTGTCTTCAGGTCAGATGAACCAACTTCGGGTTGGTTGGAGACTCTTTGTGAGTCTGATAGAGGTTTTGACCTCTGGGCTGAATCTGTCAGCCGAGAATGATGTCTTTGTCACTAACCCACTTCTGTTCTGAAATAAAGAGGCCAGCAAAGCAAGTTACCGTAGGATGACGCACGATGTTTGGATTACACTTGTGGATGGAGTTCTCCCTAGTTGAGAGGGAGTGTTAAAATTGGACAACTAGGTCCAAACTCCGGGTTGCGCTCTTAGATGACGATCCCAATATTTTTATTGGATTCCTCTTTCGAAGAGGTGTAAGATTTATCTAAAGACCATCTTGATCGGATGAGCAGAACATATACTTTGCATTTATTCATAGTATACTTTGAATTTATTCATGGTGCTACGTCGGCCTAGAATAAAATATAGACTTAAATGTCTTAAAAGACGTGTCACACACCCCCAAAGATTCCTATATATTGGAGAGACTTAGAGTTCATTTGACACACATTTTTATGGAGGAATTCTCTCTCTCTTGATAACATTGGAGCTGCGTATTCTTTGTTTGGGTTGTTCTGGTGTTATGTGTGACACGCTTGGCTGAATGACCTATTGGATACTTTGCTGGTAGAAGCATCCTGCTGATCGTCGTAATGCCACTATTCATTATCTCTATTTTGGCTAGTCTTATATTGATCTTTTGCTATGTTCTATCTGCTTCAGTATTGTGTGCCCTAATATGAAATGGCATAGAACATGTTTAGAAATTAGCATGTCTCCTCCCCCTATCTACAGGGACACTTCATGTGTTTTCAGCAGAGGAGAAAGCATGAGTTGGTATCAATTCTACCAAGACTTCGCACAACCCGAGTTCCTAGAGGACCTCCCAGATCGGGAAGTATATGTGCAGGTTAAAAGGTCAAATATTCATTACGCAAGGGCCCAACCCTCTATCTTCCCATGCGCTGAAATCATTGAATGGATCATACAAAATATCAAACCCAAGAGGTGGGTGATTCGGGACCACGAAGGGAAAGCTTTTGCAAATATAAAAGGGTAGGATGCAGAGTACTACTATGCACTTCAAGAGCGAGAACATACATTCACAAAGGAATTGGCCACCACCCATGCAGTTCCTGATGCAGAAGCATTAGGCTCAGAAAATCCTTTGTATTTTAATAAACATAGGGGTCTTGTGTTTTCAAAATAATATGGGTTTCTTATGTAATTATTAATGTTTTTGAGTGATTTTAATGAGAGATATTAAGTATTGTGAGGAATTTGTAAATGTTCCCAAATAATTGGAGAACATGAGAGAATTAGGATAGTTTAGATTCCATAGGAAATGAGAGATTTGAGAATTGATTGTAAATCTTAAGTTAGAATCAGTTTCATGATTTCATGGGATTAAAGAGGATCCTTAGGGATAAAGGATATATTTTAGGACTTTGAGGATTTTGAGGAATTTGTTGAGATGATAGAGGATCTGAACCTAAATTAGTTCAGACTATTCTGTATAAAAATAATAAGCCTCAAAGGAAAAAGACAGCAGGCAGCAATAGCAGATAGAAGAATTAGAGTAGGGTTTGGACAAACAAAGGTTTGTTTGTTAAGCCTGCGGTTAGTTGGAGAAAAGGGCCATTGATTTGAATATCAGGCCAAGGACAAGAGGTCTTTTGTAATTATTTGATTACATATGTATATATGGAGGAATTTGAATTATGAATTATTGTGTGCACTGATTTATTGAGTTTCAATGAAGGAATGAATGAACAGGTGTGTGAATAAAACTCTGTAATAAGGGTCTGGCATAATATAAGTGTGCAGGTGAATTTTGGGAGAATCTGAGATCAAAATTAGATTCTATAAAATCGAATTCACAAGGAATTCAATAGATTCCTTTTCGGAAGGTCGATGAGCTGCGAGGAATGTTTTGATGAATGAACAGAGTATTGAATATGGTGGTCTAAATTGATTGAATGATTGATATGAGAATTAGTGTTCCGCATAATATATTAAGAATATGATGTCACAGTCATGTGAAACCTGTGTGAAAGTCAACTTCGAAGGTCGATTTCAACTAAGAGGGTATTGTTGAAATAGAGCATATGAAGCCAGGACTTTATTTCAAGATTACAAATTTAAGCATATGGACAAACAGTGATTGATTATTAATTTGCAGAACCATTGAATGGGGTATAGTTACTAGGGTTATGAATCTGGTTTGATGAATGGTATTCTGGCATGGAACCGCGCACATATGGAACCATGAGTCAATGGAAAATGAATAGCGAGGGCGGTTTTGAAAATAAACCAATGATGTTCGCGGAGCTCTTGAGTGGTAAGCGGTATTTTTCCAAGGGAAGGCGATAGTGTTGAGAGAGCGACATATGGTATCTTAAAACCACTTATTTAACGTAAGGTTGGAGCATTAAAGGTCGGGAACCTTTTTTGTGCGATGGCCATTGGATTACATGCATTTCATATGGGATATGCGAATTTCGTTGGATGGACATGGACAGTTGTGCCAGTACGTTAATAATAAATATGGGACCCTACATTATTTTTTTGATGAGTGATGTTTTAAAATCGAATTCATAAAGGATGCGGAAATCATAATTTAAATGAGTTTAAATTATGGTTTATGATATATGTCGGGAAGGTGAATGAATTGGTAAGCATAAGGTTGAGCATTAATATATGCTGAGATCTGTGGTATGCATTTAACCAAAGTCGGATACATGGATACATATTTCTGGTAAGGTGAGTTGATAACAGTTGGGGCCAACATATACATGTTGGTACTTTGATATTCTTAAACCAAAGTCAAATTCAATAGTACAAATGTCAAGGTGGGTTTTTCAGATGGTTTGGAAGCAAGAATTATGAAAAGGTAAAAACTGTGGGCCCGAGGTATATTTTCAGCATCGTGGGTTTTAACTAAAGTCCATCATAGATATGAAATATATAAAACGGTTATTTTATATAGTTTAAAGGGAACCAGCTTCCGCATAGAAAAAAACATTAACTATTTGGATTTTATAAGGAGGTGGTTATGCATATAAAAAATTATATATGCGAGGTGTGGGAATTTTAGTATGGTTGATAACCATAGGCTATGAAATGAGAACAACTTCCGAAAATGAGGCTACCTCTATCTGAGGTCTATTTGAGATGTTTAATTTGGAAACACATTTTTATGTGTAGATGTGGGTTTTTGTTGCTGTGACAACATCATTTTTGGTATCAGAGCCGGAAAAGCTCTTTTTAAGATTATTTTTTTTTTGAATGCATGTGTGATGAAGGAAATAAAGAAAGCTTAGATTTTAAATCTGATTGACAGTAATTGTAGATTTGAACAGATATGCAATGAAAGTATGATAATGAAGAAACTTAGATTTGTAGAATCTAAGTTTAAAAGCAAAAGTTCTTTGAAGATCTACCAAGTTATGTTTTGAAATATGTGAATACAGGTATAATGGTAATGGCAGCAAAGGGAAAAAGAGATCAGATTTGAATCTGATAGACAGCATGCAGTGTAGTAGAGTAATGGAAGGATTTGCATAAGAAATTACAAGTGGGTGTTGAAACAAACCTTGAAGGTGAGGTATTTTAATTTTGTTGAAGATTATGTTTGCAAAATGCAAATTGCAGAAAATTGAGGAGAATCTCAGCAAGAAGATCACAGCTTTAAACAACAGTGATGAGAGAAGCCGGTAAAGGTTTCTAAGAGAAAAAAGAATGTGGTAGAACCTTGAGAAATTCCAATAGAGGTTGGATAAAAAGAACATTTGTGTTCTTAAAAGGGTGTAGATGAGTTAAAGCCTAGAAGGAGCAGAGAGGAATGCTCAATAGGTTCCAAAGAATATAGAGAACCAGTGCTTGCCAAAAGACCAAATCCACAGAAAAGGAATGGTGAGGTAAGCTGTAACAAGGAGGACTTGTTATTATAGAAGCTTTAGTAAATCTCATGATGAATGAGTGAGGAACTCATGAAGATAGAAATGAAAGAGAAAATGACTACTGATACTCATAGAAGAGACAAAAGAGGTTCTGAGAGAGACCACAAGAGAATGAAATTGGAGAAAGAAGATGCTAAGAGAAATGGCATACAAAAACAGTTAAGTAAGGAAGAGTATGAGAGAGAGTTAGCTGAGATAATAGAACAACTTAATAAATTGAAAATTATGATAGAATAATAACAGAGGTGGGTTTTTCTTGTAAGAAGAAAGATAAAGTGGCATAAGCTATAGATGAAGAAAGAACAAATGATAAATGCTTGGCTGAAGGAAAAATTACTCAGAATAAATGAGTATTTGGAGGAAGACTTGAAGACTGAAAATTGAAGTGAGACCAAGAGGTCGCATGATTTTAAATCTGATAAATTCTATATGTTTGCAGGAAGAAAATGTGGAGAAGGACAAACTGTTGATATTGTCATAAAGGAAGAAAATGAGACAGCGAGATCTTTTGTAAATGTCCATACACAGTTGGGGAAAAGTTTTACTTTTCAACATATTTTAAGTAGAGCAAAATTAACTTATGATGATGGCCAAAAGCTATAAATTAAGAAATCAATTGAAAATATTAAGGGGATTGAAGAGACTACCATTGAATAATTTCTTAATTGTATAGAGGACTTGGAACAGTAGGAAGATTTGGTGATTAAGTCATCAAATGAGGCCATAAGGCTTTATGGTTTTAAATTAAAAATTTGTGTGTGAATGTAGGTATTATAGAAGACAAATCATGTGATGAAACTGTATTGAGTGAGGCTGAAAATTTTCAAGCAAAAATATGATGATGATTATATTTCAAATGAAGATCAAATTGAAGTATTGCAACAAAAGGAGTTCATAAATTCGTTGTTTTGTGAAAAGAATTATTTTAATGGAAATATGACAGTTATGTCTGATAATGAGAAATTTTTTATTAATAATGACAATGAGAAATTGATTTTATTAAATGGCCAAATGAAGAGTGATGCACAGACAACTAAAACTATTGCACAGATGGAGGATCAGAATTATATTCTGATGAAAGATGAAGAGATAGTGTCACTAGGAAACTTGAATTGTGACAAAGAAGAAGATAGTGAAGATTGTACAAATATTTTTTCAGATGAGATGACAGATTTATGGCATGAGTAAAATATTTTGGATCAGAGGTAAGAAACACAGAGAATAAGTGTTCAGGTTTTAAAGTCAAAGCTGAATGAGAATAAAAAAGTTCATTTTTATGAACCAGAGCAAAAAGACATCCTTGAAAGGGATGATGTGGAAGAGAGACTAGCTGACAGTCTCAGGAATTATTTGAAGAATTGGAATTAGCATACTGATGTGCTGATAAAGGAGAAAATGTTAGAGCATCAAATTGAAATGTTGCCAAAGAAAGAAGAGACACAAAGGTCTTATGATTTTGATGATTGTTTTATGATTGCAGGTACTGATGAAAAGACTAAAGAATGTTTGGTCCAGGGGAACAAATTTGACAGTGAGTGGAAAAATAAATACCAGTCCAAGGAATTGCTGAAGTCAGAAAACAAAGAAAATTTCATAAGTGACAATCAGGAAGAAGTTATCAGTTGAAGAAAAAAAGAGGGTAAGGATGACAGGGTGGTAGCAAGAATAGAAGTTCAACAATCAAGAGGTAGAAGTACTCAATAGTTATAATATATATTAGACAAAGAAATCGAATTGATAAAAAGGCTAATGGTGAAAGTGTCTCAGAAGAAGATAACAACAGGAAAGAAAAGAAGCAACATCAACAAGAGAAAGACAGTAACAGAATGTGACAGCATAGAAAGCGGGAAGATGCAGAATAAAGTATGGAAACCTGGAAAAGTGCAGTTGAAGAATGATGAAGACAATGCAGCTTATGGACAACAGAAAAACAGAGTATGGGATCCAGGAAGACAAAGATTAAAAGCACATGATCGGGAGATCATGATTATTTTCACCTTGGGAGTCTGATGAAGGAGCATTAGGCTCACAAAATCCTTTGTATTTTAATAGACATAGGGTTCTTGTGTTTTCAAAAGAATATGGGTTTCTTATGTAATTATTAATGCTTTTGAGTGATTTTAATGAGAGATATTAAGTATTGTGAGGAATTTGTAAATTTTCCCGAATAATTGGAGAACATGAGAGAATTAGGATAGTTTAGATTCCATAGGGAATGAGATATTTGAGAATTGATTGTAAATCTTAAGTTAGAATCAGTTTCATGATTTTATGGGATTAAAGAGGATCCTTAGGGATAAAGGATATATTTTAGGACTTTGAGGATTTTGAGGAATTTGTTGAGATGATGGAGGATCTAAAACTAAATTAGTTCAGATTATTCGGTATAAAAATAATAATACTCAAAAGGCAAAAGACAACAGACAACAATAGCAGATAGAAGAATTAGAGTAGGGTTTGGACAAACAGAGGTTTGTTTGTTAAGCCTATGGGCAGTTGGAGAAAATGGCCATTGATTTGAATATCAAGCCAGGGACAAGAGGTCTTTTGTAATTATTTGACTACATATGTATATATGGAGGAATTTGAATTATGAATTATTGTGTGCATTGATTTATTGAGTTTCAATGAAGGAATGAATGAACAGGTGTGTGAATAAAACTCTGTAATAAGGGTTTGGCATAATATAACTGTGAAGGTGAATTTTGGGAGAATATGAGATCGAAATCAAATTCTATAAATATAATTCACAAGGAATTCGATAGATTCCTTTTCGGAAGGTCAATGAACTACGAGGAATGTTTTGATGAATGAACAGAGTATTGAATATGGTGGTCTGCATTGATTGAATGATTGATATGAGAATTAGTGTTCCACATAATATATTAAGAATCTAATGTGACAGTCATGTGAAACCTGTGTGAAAGTCAACTTCGAAGGTCGATTTTAACTAAGAGGGTATCGTTGAAATAGAGCATATTAAGCCAGGACTTTATTTCAAGATTAGAGATTTAAGCATATGGACAAACAGTGATTGATTATTAATTTGCGGAACCATTGAATGGGGTATGGTTACTAGGGTTATGAATCTGGTTTGATGAATGGTATTCTGGCATGGAAATGCACACATATGGAACCTTGATTCAATGGCAAATGAACAAGGAAGGTGGTTTTGAAAACCAACCAATGGTTTTCGCGCAGCTCTTGATAGGTAAGTGGTATTTTTCTAAGGGAACGCGATAGTGATGAGAAAGCAACACGTGGTATCTTAAAACCACTTATTTCGCGTAAGGTTGGAGCATTAAAGGTCGGGAACCTTTTTTGTGCGATCGCCGTTGGATTATATGCATTTCATATGGGATGTGCAAATGCCGTTAGATGGACATGGACAGATGTGTCGGTACGTTAATAACAAATGTGGGGCCCTAAATTATTTTTTTCATGAGTGATGTTTTAAAATCGAATGCATAAAGGATGCGGAAATCATAATTTAAATGAGTTTAAATTATGGTTTATGATATATGCCGGGAAGGTAAATGAATTGGTAAGCATATGGTTGAACATTAATATATGCTGAGATCTATGGTATTTATTTAACCAAATTTGGATACATGGATACATATTTCCGGTAAGGTGAGTTGATAACAGCTAGGGCCAACATATACATGTTGGTACTTTGGTATTCTTAAACCAAAGTCAAATTCAATAGTACAAATGTCAAGGTGGTTTTTTCAGATGGTTTGGAAACGAGAATTATGAAAATGTAAAAACTGTGGCCCTGAGGTATATTGTCAGCATCGTGGGTTTTAACTAAAGTACATCATAGATATGAAATATATAAAATGGTTATTTTATATAGTTTGAAGAGAACCAACTTTTGCATAGAAAAAAAAATTCACTATTTGGATTTTATAAGCAGGTGGTTATGCATATAAAAAATTATATATGAGAGGTGTGGGTATTTTATTATGGTTGATAACCATAGGCTATGAAATGAGAATAACTTCCGAAAATGATTCTACCTCTATCTGAGGTCTATTTGAGATGTTTAATTTGGAAACAAATTTTTATGTGTAGATGTGGGCTTTTTCTGTTGTGACAGCATCAGTTCCCATAGGAGACACCCTGAGAGGATGGTGGGAAGAGCCGGAGAAGTTCAAAATCAAGAAGGACCAGGAGTATAAAGTAGCAGGCCTCAGAAAGGTCTATAAGCTCTTAGCAGCCATGCTTTTTAGGATGTATGTTCGTCCCGATGCGATCACTTTCAGCGGTTCTTGGGTATCCCTGATGCATTTTGTTACCGTTTATGACACCCGTTTCAATTGGGAAAACTTGCTAATAGCATCCATCAAAACCAACATATTTGTAGCACTGGCACCCAAGGAGGGATACTCGTCTGTATTTTACATGGACTCCTATCTATTGGATGCAGTTTGTGCCAGGTGCCACTTTGAGGGATGGGCGCACAATTGGGATCAAGAGCGAGCACGCCCAATTCACAAGGAGTTGCACATATTTTGGGACTCCAAATACAAGAAGAATATAGAGCCAATTGCAAATAGTTTCGTCCCTACACTCTACGAGAAATTATTCGGGTAGGATACCCCATGCATGTCCTGGCGAGCCATGGAAACGATAGTCAAGGTAGCACATTGGTTTCCATTTGGAGAAGGAACCTTCATTTGAGTTTTTGGTTCATTCAAGACTCCCCATGCTTTGCCCTGATTCATCACTGATAGGATGCTACTTCATGAAGTATGTTATCAGATGACTTCCGGCTTCTCAAAGGTCCTTACTAAAGGTAAGAAGAAGTCGTGGCCCACACTACCACTCACCATTGGTGCTTATTCGGTCAAGGATTTTAGAGAGGTGGAGACGGAAGCTGAACAAATCAGAGGCTTTTTTATAGCACCTTTAGATCACCAGACATACGATCCTGAAAGGATAGTCCCTGCCCATTGCAAACAGGCCAAGTTCAAATGGAGCTACCAACATACCGAATGACCAATTGAAGATGGGGTATGAAACTGGTATAACAAGGATAGAGAACTCACCCCGAAAGCATTGACTGATTGGAAGGACCAAGATGATCATACTCTGGAGGAGAGAATCCGTGAGTTGTGAGGCGCCTTGTCTTCCCAGGCCAAGAAGCCTCGAACTAACATAGGCCATAGCTCTTCCGCCCAACAGAAATAAAAAGAAGCAGAAGCTCAGCAAGAAGATGAAAGGAAGGTGAAAGGGGATGAAGATAAGCGTAAAAAACACCTAAAGGCAGAACAGAGAAACAAACAAGTAGAGGATGCCCGGAAAAGGAAGGAAGAGCAGGAAGCAAAAGTAGAAGTTGAACGGCAACTCAAGAAAGCATTAGATCAGGTGGAGGTCGAACGAAAAAGGAAGGAAGAGTAGGAAACAAAGGCAGAAGTTGAACGGAAAAGGAAGGAAGAAGAGGAAACAAGAGCAGACGTTGAACGAATAAGAAAGGAAGAAGAGGAAACAAAAGCAGAAGTGGAGCGCAGGAAAAAGGTAGAACAGGATAAGGCAGAGGCAGAGCGGCTATTTAAAGAGGAAGAAGAACAAAAGAGGAAACAGGAAGAGGATCAAAGATCAGAAGACGTCGAGACACCTCCTCCAGTAACAGGAGTACAAACCGAGCTGCCACCCATCGAAGTACCTGCAATTAACACACGTTTTTCACTCTCAGAGCTAGGCACCTCTGAAGGATAGGAGGCGGAGGTGTTCAATCTGATGAGACTCACTTATGAGAAATTCACCTTTAAAATCCGGCAGGAAAATAGGAGATGCCTAACACGGAACCCTGTCGCGCCATTCATGGCCACGATGAAAAAGGATATAGTCCTAGACACTAGGACCAATCTAGTGATGATATCATCAGCCGACACTACTTTTGCCACAGCCACAGAAGAAAATGTGAGTCGGATGAGTAGGGAAATCATCTCCCCACAAAATATATTGCAGGACTCTGAATAAAGAGAAGCCGGGTCGGAGCAAGAAAAGAGAGCACTATGGGAAGAAATCCAACAGTTCCAAGATAAAGAAACTCTTATTAACGAAGTACCGCTTACTGTCTCGAGAGAGTTGGTGACGCTGGAAGCCACCATGAGGTAGGTTTATGGGGAGATGTTTAGCATAAAGCAAACAGTTGCACCTCTACTAAGAGCCCAAGTGGAAACGAGGAAGAGAAACAAGCAACTGAAAGAGGCCTCCACCGCCTTGGATAGAATGATAGAATGGACAAGAAGATATCCACAGGCTCCAGAAACCTTGCCCAAGAATGATTGGATTCACACTCAAAATGACAAGGTCCAAATTCGCATGAAGGTGCAATCCAAGGAGAAATTATTTAAAGATCTAAAGAAGGTGATGACCGCATATGAGCATTTGATCAGTGGCATTGACTTGATGCATGAACTGCACCATATTCCTTCTCTAGGTGCACTGGGCGAAGAAAATACATGGGAAGAGGTAAATCAGGAGATTCAGGCATTTCTACAGCCTATTAGACAAGCCACCACTACACCTGATCTTCCCGCATCACAAGAGAACTTGGTTAAGTTTGTCGTAATGCCAGTTTGGATTTACACCAAACTGGCTTTCTTATCGAACCAGGTCACAATCAAGAGAGAAACTCTAATTCTGAAAGCCTTAGAATGCCTGCACAGGTTAAGGGAAGATAATCCTCTGATCTCCTCAGTCACTACAGATTATCGTGCATGGCAGAATTTCCTCAAAGAGCAACAAGTTGATGGTCCCGACCTCGCAATCACACACACGCTCCCATGATCAGATTGCAAGGCACATTCTACAAGAGAGGTCGCAGGTTGCATCTTCCACGATTAGGTCGTAAGTCGCACTGTCCATTCAGGTCGCAGCTCGCATCTTCCATTCATGTCGCAAGGCAGACCAACAGGAAGGAAGACGAAGAGTCAAGGCCCCCAAGGGTCAATTTTGTCTTATATATACTCCCTTCGGAGACTTGTAAACGACCATTTTTGGACACCAAAGGAGAGAAGAGTGTTTTAAAGCTTTGAACAACCCCATTATGAATTAATACAAGCATTTGTTTTAAATCCACTATTGGATCTGATGAGAATCAATGTGTCAATACTATGAGTATTTCTTCGTATATGTCTGATATCTTATGATTAATTGATCTACGTTTTCTAATTTTACTCTTTATGCATTTCAGCTTACTGCAAGTGTTTATGATGGTATGTTATTTACATAGGAGATGTTTGTAACTTTATTACTGACATCTATCTTATTCACGAAAATGCCCAAGTACACAGAAGTTGTTCTTACCATGCAGAACTGTTTCTAATATGGTTTGAACAATCTTACAAACACGACCTAAATGATATGCTGCTAAGAGCATCTCCTTCAGCTATGTGTTTTCTTTTATATCTTGCTATTTGTAGTGTTTATACTCATTGACAATTATCGATATTTGTCGTGTATCATTCAACAACGGTACACCTATAACTCTGCAAGGTTCATTTGAGTCGAGGAGAAGGAGTATTTAGCGGTAGCAAGACCCACACCCCAGACGGGATCCCTATCACAAACAGTTCAGAGTCTAATTGATACTTTCTACCAGGGAGATCCCCTACTGTTCGCCAGAAAATTTTTCCCGTCAACAAAGCCCAAATATGCCTAACCACAAAACTATCATTATAACTTATACATGCAAGAGAATTCAGAACAGGTTCAAAATGACATTACACATATAATTACATTATTTGTATTAATGCTTCAGCACCCTTCAACCGAGGGTATGGCTACCTTCCCATTCTCGTAATCTAAACAAGGGTTGAACAAAACACAAATTCATAAAGCATAACCCTCAGAGAGCTTTGCGAATGGAGAAACTTTGCAGCATATAACTAAACAAGTAATAACACCTGTAATAGAAAACGAGAGGGTTTTCCATCAACGTGCAAGAAAACAATAGGATTTCCCTATGCATTTAAGTGATAATGAATTGGGTTCGAGAGAAGTAACGAAACTTACCCATTGAATTAACTGAGATGACATCTAGGTTGGTAGCGACATGGTGAACTGAGGTTGACGTTGTTGTTGCAAATCCAATGTAGTGTAACCTTGTAAATAAATAACCGAACATATGACTGTCAGAATCCATAACTGTTTAAATTCGGTAACAAATAATTAACAGAGAAAGAAAGGGATTCTTCACTTCTTCAACCCCAAGAGGGTTCACTGGAATCTTCTCCCTTCCTGCGGGAATACTCCTGTTGGAAAGAACTCTGAGCCAGAAAACTTGTGGAAGCCAACAAAGTAATTAGCAGTACGCAGAATAATTTTTCCCAATGATTTTCCCAATGAAAAACCATAGCAATCAACGCGACATTCAAATAAATAACAGAGCTTTGCTGGCCGAACAAAATATAAAGTAAAAACATTCATGAATACCTTCCATAGGCATGAAGTGAAGGCATAAACCCATTTGAAGTCATCATCAAATGGGTCGATTTGCAGAGGTGGGCTAGAGTGCAGCGCTGCAGCAAATGGCAAACATAATGGAGGAGTGGGTAGGGTTTCATTACCCTAACCTCCAACCTTGAACCTAGGATTGTCCGATCAAATACAAGAAGATCAATGACGAGAAGCCTACCACATGTCGAACCTAAGTACTGCCACGTACCGGTGCTCGAGATCGAGAAGGTTCCTTGCGGAACATGCTTATGACTAGCGTTAGAAGTAAGATAAAAAAAGAACGGGCGGAACTGGAGGAATCGGTTAAGGGAGAAATCACCAAGCTGGTGGTCTAATAATTAAATAACTCTAGAATTTAATTTCCAAGTGAGTTCGACATGTAGTACTAAATTTATATTCATGTATGATAAATACAAACATAAATTTAGGATAGACACCTTTGTATTAACTAGGCATGCACAATTATTAGTAATTATGCATGGTGCTAGTATTATTTCATGACCATTGGTATATATATATATATTTTTTTATGCCATCTAATTTATGTTTTTGATATAGATGAGAAGGTGGTCTCATGACTTAGAAATATAAATCTTATATTTTATCGAGTGTTAAAAATATATAAAATTTGTATTTTTTAAAAACATTACAATACAAAATTTAATTAAACTATTTGAGTATCAATGTCAATTAATTTATTTAAAATATTTCAATATTTAAAGAGAAAAATTAATTCAAAGAAAAAAATTTAATTATTTTCTAATAAGAATAATATTCAAATTTTTAATATTTAAAATAATAATAATGAGAAAAATCGTTGTAACCCTTAAATAAAAACATTTTAATAGACTTAAGTAATATTTACATGTATTTAAAACCTAATTTAACTAATAAATAAAATGGCTCTTTTAGGAGCATGTTTGCTCGTGAATTTTTTATTACTGAAAAAAAAAAGGATGACATCTATTTATACATTCAAAAATGCATTTTAAATAACAAGAAATCATAATCTTAATCGAAATTTTATTGTTAGATTACAAAAAAGAACCATTTCATCTATTACTTATACTATTCCAATGATTAAAATCTTATCAAAATAGATAAGTTAATGAGAAAAAAAATAAATTCAAAGAAAAATGAAAAAATGAAAATTTAATCCCTTCAATTTCTCTTTAATCTTATCATTAACTAAAAATTTGAATTAATAAAAGTAATTAATAATTAATAATTATCAATATGATTAATTAATATTATTTTTTACTATATTATATTGATGATGATTGTTAACGTCCACTGAGACCAATCTTTGGTCTATAGGACCTAAAGAAGCGAATTATTTAGTTTGATTTAATATTTTATTCCTATGCTCAAAAATCTTGGAGAGAAGCCTCCCGAGCTCACTATAATTTTGACATCTTAAAAGGCTTGGAAGGGCAGTATTGCAACAAAGATTATGAAATTGAAATGTAATGTGGTCATAGGCAGGGCACTCTAAGAGGAAGTGATTTTTATCCTCGATGTTCATATTCTCACAAAGACGGCAGATCCTTTCCATCCATGGTGTTTTAGGAACTGTCCAAGCACCTATTTCACTGTGGAGCTCATGAGAGTTCGTTCTAATCTTCACTATATTAATTTTCTTCTTTGAGCTAGTTAAAACAGAGAGATGCTTTTGATCTTCTAGGGTGGGGTTGATGACCTCCTTATAATATCTTAATTTTCTTTTAGCTACTAGATCTTTCTCACACCAGATTTTTTCTTTGAATTTAGAAGTAACAATTTTTTTAATGTACATTTTCCATAATTTAAGTTATCATCATTAATTTTAATCTTTTCATCATTAATTTAATTAATTTTAATAATGTTAAGTCATCCATCTTCTATTTCTTTGAATCCACCCTTTTTTTTTTTACCTACCAATTTACCTAATATCTATCCATTTAATAAATAATAATAATTAGTATTATTATATCGAAATTAATAAATCAATTTCACATTTTTTTTATAGTTTGCATAGTTTTTTTTTTGGAAAAACCAACTACATCTTATTTATATTTTCAAATATCTACTTTATATTATCTATCTCATATTATAAAAATTATTAAATAATTTAATAATAAATATTATATAAAATAATATTTTGCAATTTGTATAATTTTTAAAGGAAAAATCAACTACATATTATTTATATTTATATATTTTCAAATATGTACTTTATATTATATATTTCATATTATAAAAAATATTAAATAATTTAATAATAAATATCATATAAAATAATGTTTCAATAATTGTGAAATTATTATATTATTGACAATATAGCAACAAATGAGATGTAAAATCAATTTATATTCATTATTTTAACCACAGATCTAGTAGGGACCAAGAGACATCAAATCTTTTGAAGCGTTAATTACTTTTAAAATGCAAAACTATGGTTGTCACTACCAATTTTTTTTTGGATGCTTAGGGATTTGTGGCTAATCTCTTTATGACATATAAAACAATCTATACACATATAGACAAACAAAACACTCTATACAAACATAAAATAATCAATTTAACTAATATACAAAATAGTTTTCTGTTAAAAATATATCTAAAAATAATCATAGATAATAATTCTAAGAAATTTAATCAATAATAATATTACTAATATTAACATTATAATACATAACCTCACCTTTTTCTAATTTAATTTTAATATTAATTTGGGTTACTCAACCCAATTCCCAATTACATTTTTTTCTTAAATATTTCCTAATAACACAACTATATAAATTAATGGGATAAACAAACACATACTTACCAAAATACTTGTGGTCCATTTAATTTATATAACACTCACATACCAATATGATAGAGGTGGCAAACATAGCTCACATAAATTTCAAAACGAATACTTTCTTGAAACGGTTCATTTCTGGAACGCCCAATAGATATTTCCCATAACTATATAGTTTTCCTATTTCACATAATTATATAGTTTTTCCAATAACAATACAACGTGAATATCTATTTATATTAATTTTGAAAATAATATGTAGGTTAGATGTGAGATTTTTGTGATATATAAAGTAGAAAGATGTATTTTCAGATTAATCATATTATTAATATTTGGCTTTTGTTTCGAACCAATTTGGTTTGGGACAAGGTGAAAAAGTCAACCAATCTTATGGAATAAATAGTGTGGATATATAATTTTTCGAAATTAGTCAATGAAAACTAGTCATTCAAAAACTAGCCCTTAATTAATTAGTTAATTAGTTATTAGGGAGTAATAATAAATTTTTTTAATTAAAATTTTTTATTTATAAATATTATAATAAAATGAAAATTTTTTAATGTGTATTTTAATAAAATTGAAATATTTTATAATGTTATTTTATTAATATAATACATAGGAAATTATATAATATATTATAAGATAATATAAAACATAGGATAATATATAAGATAATATCAAGGTGAAATAAAGCGAAACAAGATAAAATAATCAAAGACCACCAGTAAAAAAGAAAAAGAAGGGAAAATAAAATCCTAAAAATATACACTAGACAAAGAAAAAAAGCTAAAGAAAACCTAACACAATGGGGGGAAATTACCTAGAGAGAGTTGAACAATTTCCAACCATCATCTCTGAGAACTGGACTAATTCCAAACCATTTTTTTAATTTGTTTAAAATGAGATTATACATTTATTTTTCTTAAAATGAGATTAAATGAATGAACATGGTTATTCTCTTTTGAATAAAATTAATTATGGAATGTTTTCCATAAAAATACTTATGATAAAGTATTCCAAGATATTAGAGTAGTTGGGAAAAATAGTTAAAACAATTACCTTTCCTATGAGGATAAACGATACATCCCAATGAGGAAAGGGGTTCTGTGACTGAAGGAAAAACAGTCTAATAGAAAGGGGGAGAGTTAATCCAGATCTGGTGGTGACTAGTGGAAACTCAACTTCCCTCAATTCTGTAAAGAAAATAGTACTAGACTGGAGGGCCCCGGGTCTCATCCAAAATTACTGCTAAACAACCCTACTATGGTGCAGAGCATGGGGGGAGATGAGGACATATAGCCTCTCTCATGGTAGGGAGGACTTCATGAGCAGCTTCTGAACTGAGATAAGTAAACAGTCTGCTTGAAAAGTAAGAACTAGGAACACTCTCTAAGAAAGATTATGTTTAGACATAGATGTTTTTTCACATAATGAAAAAATGTTCTATTTTAGAAGAAGTAAATGTGTTCGTCGTTTTTCGTATCTAGTTAAAGAGATTGTTACAGCCAAATAGCAAGAAAACTATATTTGTTGGAATATGTAAATATGTGCATATTTAATGATGACATGATTAATAGAGTGTTCGTAAAAAAATTACATTTATAATTTATACGTAGGGTACTCTCTTTAGTATATGGAAAGGCGGGTTTTAGAATAAAAGGAGAAACATAACCGAGATAAAATACATAATCTATTATAAGGTAGAAACCTGTTAGTTTAGTCGAGGATAGAAAACCTGTATAGAAAAAGTCGTTTTCTTTCACTATCCTATGATATACACGGACAAGTGAGTTACAGAAGTAACTCAGAATTATTGATGGTCTCGACATCAATTTCATTATAAAGTGGAGCAAATAAAATTCACCAACAAAAAAACATAAATTAATTAAACAATATCAATTTTCCCATAACATTTATGACACTTCTGTCTGAAGGATATATATAATTCATAAACTAGAAAACAATGTAAATACCTATGGCCATGAGGTGAAGCCTCAGAATAATGCATAATGTTACACCAATTTTTGGCCATCTAACCTGTTACTATTATATGGGCCAAAGTACACCATGTAAGACCAATTTTACCCTAGTAAAATTGTTTTCACTATGAAAAATAATTTAGTAATCAATAATTTATTAAGTTGTTTATGGTCTAAATAGGAAACCCCATGAGGAATAATTGAATAAATCCCTATTTGTTTGATTTTCCTCAAGGGGGGATAATTAATTAAACCACAGTTTTATTAATATTCCTGGTCATAGTTAACCCAAAACATGGAAATTAATTAGATAAGTCATTATTTATCTTATTATTTTCTAGGAATAATTATTTAAAACATTATTTAAATAATATTCCTTGTTAAATTTGACTAAATCAATTATAGATAATTGAATAAATCATTCTTTATTTAATTATTGCTCAACCACATTCTTAAAATAATAAATAAATCATTTATTTATTTATTATTTACAAATAAAGGGATTTGACCAAATTCAAATTCTTTTTCCCTCCAACAAAAATAATAAAATATTGCATAAAAGTTGGATCTAGATTTGGTTAATAATATTTTAATTATGCACCAATATCTAGACTAACTCTATATTTTGTTATAAATAGAAGGGATTTCCATTCTTTCACTACCTTTCGTTGCCTAAAGATCATTATGGATCTACACTTTTAGTGTAACTTTGATCCTCCATCATTCTCATATTTCTTTACCATTTTGCTTGTGAGCTCCCATTGAGTTCCATTTTTATCTGGGTTTTCAGCACCATCAAGAGAGAGAGATCTTAGATATAAAGCGTTGAGGACATAAAAGAACCCCATACCATTGAGGGTGACTTGTAACATCTTTCTATGTTCCCTTACGAGGTGTTATAATACAAAAATTATTTAAAAACATTCTTGTCTTGTTCATTTGATACATGGAGAAACTCTTGCTTTTATTTGTTGTTTAATGTCTTTAACTGCGTAGATCTAGATTTCCGTAGAATTTATTCTAATCACTAATTGTAGATATAAGGAAATTGATAGTCATATTTGATGTTAGGGTTGTTTGTTACGCACAACTAAAGTGATATTTTTTCGTATGCTTGCAATTATAATTCACACTAACAACTAGCAACTCCACAAGGGTTTATAATTACGACCATTGTCGTTTTTCAGATCCCTACATGAACAACTACTTCAACCCCTAGGATTCTTCTTCAACTTCGTATTTTTCATTTCTTGATGTTGTTTTTAACCTTTAAAACCCTAAAACAGTACAAATTCTTACTTCCGTGTGTTTATGGGCCTATTGTGTAGGTAACTAGTATCAACTCCAACAGAGATGGTAAATTTTTCTGAAACCTTCTCCCAAGACAGCCAAAAGTGCAGGTCGCATTTTTTGGGCCAAAACCTACGACCTCAACCTTTGGGACACAGAAAAAAACCTCAAACCTACGACCTTGGCTAAAAATAGGTCAGAACCTGTGACCTGTACTTTTTGCAGGAGTTTTTCTATGATTTTTTAAGGTTTTTTTGGGCTATTGTTCAGGTTTTTCTGACCTTCCTCTCCACTCATCTCATACCTGTACTTGCTTAGTTTTACTCGTCAAAGTAGGAACCAAGCCCCTTAGGGCTTCAGTATGCTTCCACCTTTTTAGGAGGAGTTTAGCTGAAGTAGGTCTTTTGAGATTTCAGTTTGTTCAGCCATTTTTTCAAATCTAAACCTGTACTTTCAAATCCATTTTAGATCGATTATTCATCCATCCAAAACACCTCTTTTCAATTTTCTTTGGTCCTCCTTTACGGTCCCCTCTGTTTCCCTTCAGGTTGTAGCCCATTGCCACCTTTTTTGCAGCACTTTTCCCTCTAGTTTTTGTTGTTTTATGCACCTAATTCTAGCAGATCGGACCTTTAGATCCCTGTCCCTCCCAAATTTAGATCTATTGGCTATTTTTTTTGTTTTGAATAGATTTCGCCCACCCATAAACCAGTTGTTGGGAAGCCCTCCTCCTTTGGTTTAAATTGATGCATCTTTAGCTATTTATTTTCTATCGTATTCGGTTTCCTTTACTGTCATTTTCAGATTTATTTACAGTTTTACAACATATTTTTTATTTTTTCTCTACACATGTCTGGGATTAATTAAAATTAACACACTTATCACATACAGGCACACCCTAAGTGAAGAGCGTCTGGTTTACACCGCCAAGCCAAGACTAAAACATTGTAAACAATTGATCTTGCACCTCCCTGCCCTTGTTTAAGCATTGTAATCATTTGATCTTGCGCCTTTGTGCCCTTGTTGGTCTCTATTCCTTCTATGATCCATGTCTGTTCTCCATGATTATGCCCCCAAGGCGTTTATCCCGGAGACTCCTAGGCCTTCATCCTCAGTTTCTGTTAGGAAGACTTACTCCTCCAAGTAGGGTTCGAGTTCATCCTACACCGAGTCCCCATTCTAACTCTGCTTCTGGTTCATCGGGTTCCTATTCTGGTTCTATCCCCGGGTCTCCTCTTGTCACCTTCACCATGTCTGGTTCAAGACCTAACATTGGTGATAGCCCCAGCCCTAATGCTGGGAATGCCTCTAGTGGTGCCACAAGAGGAACTATCCCGACTGCTCCCATGCTCCCTTATATGGAAAGCCTCAATCTTCCCGATTTTAGCAAGTTGATTAACTACCCCATACACCATGATGCTGGTTGGCCTGCTATGCCAACCAAGCTCCCTTCAAACATCCCCAAGTTTTAAGGAATTGCTGGAGAGGATCCTACCAAACATGTTCGTTCTTTCCAGATGTGGTGCTCATCTAACTCGATCACCGATGACTCCATCCGTCTTTGGTTGTTCCAACGTATGCTTAATAGAGAAGCTTCCAAGTGGTATGTCAACGAGGCCTCCACCTCTCATACTACTTTTCGGACCCTTGCCAAAGATTTTTTGCCTTACTTCCAGCTTCCTTTTATCTGTGACACCGGTACCTAACTCTTTACCTCTTTCCGTCAATCGTATGTGACCCACCTCTCTGATCATGTCCAAGAATGTTGGAGAAGAAACATCCTATATCAAGCCCCTACCTTTGAAGACCACGTCTACATGGACTAGTTTCTTAGATCACTTTTTCCTACTATTGGAAAAGATGTCACATCTCACTTCCCTCAGACCGAGGAAGGTGCCCTCCAGATTGCGTCGAAGTATGACCTCATCTAGGAAAATTCTGGTTATGTTTATATCATCTTAATTGATCTCCCTATACCCGATGGTGCCAACACACCGGGGGCATCCCATGCCACCGACGGTATCGTTGGAGCCCTTTCTCATCCATACACTCATCCTCCCATGGGTTATGGTTTCCCACATGGAGGGGCCAACTCCTCCAGCAATTTCCCCCCTACCGATATCATATATCCAGGATACGACATGCCTCCTCCTTTTTCCCAAATTTTTTTACCCCAATGTTGCACAAACTCCTTATTATTCGTATCTGCAGCTTGCTGCTACAACTCCTCCAGCATTAGCACCTCAACCTCTCTTGCCTTCTCAAACTCTGCAGCAGTAGCCACCACCCCCTCAGGATTAGGTGTATGCACAGTAGATTGCAACTAAACTTCCTACTTCCAAAAAGAAGAGGAAAGGAAACCAAAACAAATCTGCCCCAGGTAATCCAGGAAACAATCCCCAAGGGAATGCCCCTAACATGACAACCTAGAAATAGGGAACTCAGCCCAAGTAGGAGAGGCTTGGTTGCACGAACAAACCTTGTTCTTTTTGCGGTGTCTATGGTCACTACACCCATTATTTTCTTCTTTTAACTCAGATGTG
Source organism: Pinus albicaulis (assembly GCA_034641835.2). Classification (NCBI taxonomy): domain Eukaryota; kingdom Viridiplantae; phylum Streptophyta; class Pinopsida; order Pinales; family Pinaceae; genus Pinus; species Pinus albicaulis. The sequence continues at coordinate 233,161,362 of CM076578.1, forward strand.
TCAGATGTGGGAAGCTCAAGTAGCATCTCGAGGACAACAAGCCTCCCCTTCGATTCCTCTGAATGCTGTCCCTATCCAACCAGTTGTGTTTACCAATCCTTTCCCCCAGCAAGGATTTGTGGCTACCCAACCCCTTGAAATTCAGGCGGCCACTCAACCTCCTCCATTGGGTGCCTCTGATTAGAGGATCCTCATGATGAACTCTAACCAATACATTACTTTTGACCTCAACCTTCAGACTTGGTCTCGTCAGTACAACAAGCCCCCCGCTACGTCTTCTACCGAGCCCCCTTCTTCGCATCCCACAAAGCCTCTTTCAACACCCAATGGTCCTTTACTGATCCCTCGGCCTAAGGCAGAGGTTCATACCAAGATCCCCAAGGGACCATTATGGAGAAACATTGCTTTTGGTAAAGCAGCCCACTCCAATAGTATAGCAGATGATTTGGTGCAATCCCCTGCTGCCATGTCAATGCTGGAAGTCCTCCAATCTTGCCCTTCACAACAAAAATCTCTAGTAACTTCCATGGGCATTTTGGATCCTTCAGATGATCATTTTATTGTCTTTGATGTTGACCAGTGAGAACATCCCCCCCTTCTTGCTTCTGTCACATTTCAAATCCTTGTCAAGCTCCAGAATGCCAACGTCTCCCGTTGGATCTTTCATGAGGGGTCATCCACCTGTGTGATGTCTACTTCAGTTTGGAAGTAACTCATATCTCCTGAGATAACCCCTTCCACTATCACCCTCTAAGAATGGGATGGCCACTCTTCCCAACCCCTTGGCATGTTCTGCAACTATCTTATTACTCTTGTGGGCAAGACTATTTGTGGTGAAGTAGAAGTCATTGATGCCCCCTTAGACTAAAAAATTCTATTGGGTCATAGCTACGCTTATGCGATGTATTTTTTCACATCTACGGTTCACCGTAAGATGTGCTTTCCTCACAACGGAAATATCGTCACCATCGACCAGTTGACATATTACGAATTTAAGTCTCATACCTCACCTGAGTCCATCATCTCTTTGGTGGCCAATAAGAAAATAGTCGAACCTTCGACCAGTGTCTCGCCCGGAGTCTGTAAAGATTCCTCTTTTCTTGGTTCATTCCCTAGTCTCCCTACTCCTATCTCCAACCCTAGCTCGTGGAATGTTTGCATGATGCAATTGTCTCGGTCCAACCTCAAATGGACCAGTTCAACTAGTTAGCAGCCCCACCCTTTGCAACCTGCTCCTAGCACCTCGACTCAGCCTTTAGGACCCTCGCCTCAAGGCCCCTCATTTGTAGTTGGTGTCCATGAGCCTATCTACCCTCCTAGAATGGTTCCCCTTGGCCTTAACCATCTCGAAGCCGTCCCGCCTGGCCATTACCCCTCTGGTCAGATATCGTTTCTTGCTCCACCTCCTGGAGTATTTCCAGTACCTGTTATGGCTACCTTGTCTCTTCCTAATATTTCCCTGGGGATCCCAGTCTGGTACACTAATCCTCATGATGATGGGTCAGGTATCTTTGTCGCATCATGTGGTTACCCTTCCACCAGTCACCCCATCTTCTACTGTGATGATGACATCATGGAAGCCTTTTCCACCCCTGACTTCATCTTTCCCACCCATAAGAGGAATGGCACCATCCCTTTCTATGGTGAATTTCACGACTTGAGCACAAGTTGTCCCCAAGGCAGCTCCCCCACACCATCCACCTTTTGGTGTGAAAGTGATAGAAATCCTACCCAGAGCACTCCCTCCAGCAGTGTTTGTTTGATTTCTACCTTGCATTTGAGTTTCCAACGTTGTTCAGCATCCTCTCACTTGTTGCCTTCTGGCACCTTTCATATGGGCCCCTCGTCCACACCATATATCAGTTATGTCAATGGTGCAAGTCGTTAATCCTGGAATCTAGCCTCGGCAGCCTGGGCCATATTTACCCCCTTACATTCACTTGTTCCATCTAACGGCGTATGCATTGGTACTACCACCAATAACTAGGGCGAATATGATGCAGCGATAGGTTTATTGTTGATGCCATTTCTCATCTCATCCTTCACCTTCATGTTCGTTTAGATTCCTTGCTTCTTGTCATACAATTGAATGGTGTATATCTTGTACATAATCCTATCCTTTTTATAAGATATTTACGAGCGGAGCTTTTTATGCGTGAATTTGAAATCATTCCATTCAATCATGTACCTAGAGCACAAAATCACTATGTAGATACCATTGCAAACAATATTCTATATTGGAATTTATCACACACATTTAACACAAGACAATAACCATAAATAATAAAATGATGCATATCCATTATATGTGTCGTTCAAAATATTTTAGAGTTCATCAACTTTGATACATATGACATTCCCATAGCATGTTACAAAAATCAAAACTGGGGGCACCTCGTGCCCCTACATCTAATCACTATCTATAGGATCCCGGGCAAATGGCTCGGTCCCTGCAGCTCGTAGATTGTGCATACCCTGTTCGACCATCACCATGCACCGCATGACTCCTCGCCACTCCTACAGTAGAACAATACATGGCTCTATGTACCAATCATCTAGGTCCTGCCAGCTGCACTCAGAAACTCCGGTCAAAAGCTTCTCATATTTATAGCGGATTTCCTCGAGGAGGGCCACAACATCCTAATTTTGTGGACCCCTCGATCCTCTCGGTCCTGCAGCTCCTAATATTGTGGGTCATACCATATACTCAACCAGTTTTACTGGTGCTATATCTGCATATCAAAAGTGAATGAATCAGTACCATATACAATATTCTGAAACTTTAAAATGAAAATAAAAGATAAGAAACTTGTCACTTACCATCGGGCCACCAGGCTTGACCTGGCTGCAGTGGAAAGTATGGGTCCCCATCATAACTCATCCCACTATAGGGATAGTCATCTATGTATAGTGGCAGCTGATCCTAATGAGCGAAAAATTCAGGTCGGAACACCCTTCCTACTGCCCCACCTCCCCCACTCCATAGTAGTCATCCCCAACAGCGCATCCTGGGCTCTCGCGGGCCCCCATCCTAGATCTGTATGCGAGGCCGAAGTTTCAGGATCTTCTCAAAGAAGAGCGAGAAAAAAACTACACCATATGAACAGTAACAGTTCAACTGTTGCTTCCATAGTGACAACTGTCGTTTCAACAACAACAACATCATTTGTGCCCACCCATAGTAGGTCCCACTCAACACACTCTCAACAAGCATCATTTGACCCCTGATGATGTGGTGAAGTGCCTGGATGCCTAGGATCTGCAGCACCGTTGTGGCCATAGCACAAGTCTCTAGATGCTCTAGATCTCCAATTGGTATTCGTGTCCCCTTCACATGGAGACCCAGTCGACAATGACGCTATACAAAATCCATAATGTTCCACCATCATGGTAACACTATCTGTGTGTTTCCCACCATACCAAGTGGTGGGAGACCAGTCAGGAAATATATATTCTAGACAATCAGCTTGATCTAGTGCCCCTACACTATAAATATCTCATGATCCAAATCCCAATAGTTGACAATACAGGCTAACAAAGGCTCTCCAACCCTCATGAAAGGGTTCTCCACAAACTTCAGGACCCCAAACTTGGCTAATACAGCGCAGACACCATGATCCTCTCGGATCTCAGACTATAATGTGTCTAGGTCTCTCTCTCCCTAGTTGATCCTCAATTCTTCCATATCTGCACAAAACCATCATGTTTGTCAGTGTACATAAAGGAAAGACTACATCATAACCATAAAATCCCAGCTCTTAGCCAAAAAACAACACCAAAATCCCTCTCTCTTACAGGTCGCACTTTTTAGGCCTTTCCTAGGACACTTTGTAGTTTTCTGCCCAAAACCTATTACCCATGTCGCAAACAATGCCCCAAAAACTGTGACCCGGCCATGAATAAGAACAGGAGTCTGTTCCTAAGATCTAGGTGCTTAAACTGAACCTTTAATCCACTGAAATAAAAGAGTAGTGTTAGGCCTCTTACCTGCAACTGACGGATCTCGATTCCAACGGTCGGTTTGTCCACTACGATCACCGCAAGATTTAGGGCCTTTTCTCCTGTCTACATTCACAACAGCTACACTTGCAAATGAATCAAATTGGAGGGAAAATTCCTTATTAAAATATAAACTCCCTATTTTTCTTTCACCATTTGCGACCAAACCGTAGGTCAATTCGAACAATCATTATCACCGTTGGAAAGATCTCACCAAGCTCTCAAATGGATATCCTTTCATTTTTTGTGATTTGATACTTCACCCCAAAACATTGTTTCCAAGAAAGGTCACTTCACCACTCCTCAAAATCGAATTTCTTCACTTGTAACATGAGTACTTGGGGAACCACTTTTCCTTCATACTTTTCCATTCTCGTGTTGATTTTCTTCGTGAGTAACCATCTTGTACTCATATTTTTATGGTCCCCACCAGGCCTGCTCTGTGTGGCAGCATCATCAAGTCAGCTTGTTTAGAGCATACGAGTTGAGTCATCATCGCATCCATGGAGTATGTCCCAAGTCTCTTTGTATCCCACCATAGTCCTTCATCCTTCACTGCTTTGTTCCTCTCTCATGTTGCACATTTTTGCCTTCAGTCATACTGTCCCCTATCCCCTCCGATGTCGAGTCAGTAGCTGCTAAGTGATCCATGAAATTTATGCTCTAACAAGGGAAGTCGTCAACCCACTACTCAGTACCCCCCCATTCCACCATCATCCCTGGTGTTATCTACCAGTCGCTCTACTATTATCTCTCGTTCCTTAGTTGAGTATCCCTTATTGCGTCACCTATGGTGGAACTCCTTCTGTCGACATTAGCTTATTCATTCCAGAAGACAGGTCTAGAGGGCGTTGTACCTTGGTTCCTACTTCCACTCTTGTTCGGTGCCTCAGATCAGGAAAAGGGCCTCTTTATTTCCCTTTGACTTGATTTTTTCTCACCTCCAACTCCTTATGGCATGATCGAGATCTGTATACCTGATGGTTCAATGATGTTGCAGATTATACCAGTAATTCTCAGGTGTGTGTGAGATGTTTCAGACGTCATGAGGGGGTGTCCCTTCAAGTAGCCCCCCACATGCTCGAATGACCTCTCTACTACGGCCTTGGATGTAGATCCATAGATTTTATGGTTATGGCCTTAGCAGCTCGCAACGCCTCTTTAGTTTGCATGTATCATTCAGATTTTCAGAGCCCTTTCTTGTTTTACAGGGCCTCTTTGGTTGTACTGATATCTCATGTACTCAGATATTATTGTATAAGTCCTAGCTGTTGTCCCAGACACAGTATGTATGTGGGATCCATTATCATGTTTTTATCTGGACCATGTTTATGCCAGCATGTAATATATAGTTCATTCCCTTGTTTTTTGGACATATTATTCTTTGTACTTTGTTATCTCGATGGGCATAGGTATGTCTCCCCTCCCTCATGTAGAATAGGTACTCTCTCATAAAAGAGACTTTCCACACCTGTAAGTGTCGCCTCCTCAGGGTCTTGTCCTCTCGCGCTTTATTCTACCTCATATTTCTCTGTCTCTTATTCCCCCTTTGGTGTCTAGTGATTGACTTCTTACAACGTACTTCAGTCATATGATTCGATCCTAATGATCGCACGCTGGGGGAAAATCTGTTACACCAATTTTTGGTCATCTAACCCGTTACTATTAGATGGACCAAATTACACCATTTAAGACCAATTTTACCCTAGTAAAATTGGTTTCACTATGAAAAATAACCTAGTAATCCATAATTTATTAAGTTTTTTATGGTCTAAATAGGAAACCCCATGAGGAATAATTGAATAAATCCCTATTTGTTAGCTCGAGGGAAAATTAATTAAACCACAGTTTAATTAATATTCCTATTCATATTTAACCCAAAACAGGAAAATTAATTAGATAAATCATTATTTATCTTATTATTTTCTAGGAATAATTATTGAAAACATTATTTAAATAATATTCCTTGTTAAATTTGACTAAATCATTTGTAAATAATCGAATAAATCATTATTTATTTAATTATTACTCAATCACATTCTTAAAATAATAAATAAATCATTTATTTATTTATTATTTACAAATAAAGTGATTTGACCAAATTCAAATTATTTTTCACTCCAAAAATAATAATAAAATATTCCATAAAAGTTGGATCTAGATTTGGTTAATAATATTTTAATTATGCACCAATATCTAGACTAACTCAATATTATGTTATAAATAGAAGGGTTTTTCCATTCTTTCACTACCTTGTGTTGCCTAAATATCGCTTTGGATCTATACTTTTGGTCTAAATTTGATCCTCCATCATTGTCATATTTTTTTACCTTTTTTATTGTGAGCTCCCCTTGATTTCAATTTTTTTCTGGGTTTTCTTCACCATTAAGAGAGAGAGATCTTAGATCTGGAACTAAGGACATACAAGAACCCATCCCATTGAGGGGGACTGGTAACATCTTTCTATGTTCCCTTCCCAGGTGTCATAAAATAAAAATTCTTTAAAAGAACTCTTGTCTCGTTCATTGGATGCATGGAGCAACTCTTGATTTTATTTTTTGTTTAAAGTCTTTAACTGCATATATCTAGATTTCTTTAACATTTATTCTGATCACTAAATGCATATCTAAGGAAATTGAGAGTCATATTTGATGTTAGTGTTGTTTTTTATGCACAGCTAAAGTGAGTTTTTTTTTTGTATGCTTGTGATTAGAATTCATGCTAACACATAATATCAACAGAATTATCTTATTGAAAAGGTGGGAATCATAATAGACTTAGAGAAGAAACGAGAGAAATAAATGTAGATAATCATCCACAAAGCTGAGATGTTACAAATGTAATGAGAAACCGAATTGAGAACCGTTATCCGAACAAAAATGTGAAGTTCCAAATACATAACTTGAGGCTACATTAAAATTATCAGGCTATGTGCTGAAATGAGGATAACAGACAAAGAACCATAACAAAGAATAATATGAATCATCATATAAAGGTATATGTATATAAATCATGTTAGGACAAGAATGAAACCCTTCTCGGGTTGGGCCCGAAGTTTTGGCCAAAGTTTTCAACTAAATAGAGAAAAATTAGACAGTTAAATACAACCCTCAACTAGCGTGAGGCCCATAGTAAATTAACCAAAATAGATAAAACTCAAATAAACGACATTAAAGGCCACAATGATAGTGTAAGCTATGAGTTCTTAGAAATATCTAGAGGGAAAAACAGGGGTGGTTTTGTATCTAGAGATAACCACCAAACTTGAAATTACATGTACCTGTGACAACGGAATTAATTCGACATTATGAAGTCGAATGGAAAATTGTTTATGGAGAGGATTGCATAACAAGGAACTGAAGTAATACTTGCACATAAACAAAATACTATTGGTTTTTAGGTTTAACAATCTATGAAACAAATTGACCAAAAAATATTTCATTAAGGAAAGGTTTATGGGTATTACCTCAGCCATGAAGCCCGAGGTGGTCCGAAGACGAAACCGTGCGCAAAAAAATACAAACGAACTGTTATATTCACTTAAGAATTGAGAGAGAAACTAGAAATAAGTCAAATATATGAATGTTGACAAAGTTCGTTTTACCTACCGGAGGTTGTTGAAGTCGAAGGGTCGAAGAAGACACCGAAAAATGGAAAAATATGAGCCACATCAAGGGCTTCGCTCCACGGCCAAGCTACAACAACATTCATACGGGAAGTAAACCATGAACCTGCCAAGACAAAAACATACCAGATAATGAATTAAAATAGAATGAGCATGTTAACAAAACCTGAAATGTTGGGAAGAACAACGAATAGAAAGTAGTCATCTCTCAAAATATTTAAGAAAAAGAGAACTAGTTCCATTACCTAGCCATGGAGCCCAGGGAAAACAATTTTTCTGAGGGCGTGAGCAAGGAAACAAGAAGCCCTAGCAATGGCGATAGAGAGGTTATAGAGCAAGCACCACCAGCCATTCCAGTGAAGAACGGGCAAGATAGTTAGGGTTGAGAGGGTGGTCGATACCCTAAACCGTTATCGAAGAATCCCAACCACAGATATTTTACCATGGATCCGATGGGTGAAGGGTTTAAAGATGTCACACAACTGTGATGTAAACCATGCGGAGACAATTTTCATAGTATTGTTAACCCACCATCCAAATCACTTTCATAAATATAAAATATAACTTAGCTAGTTTAAAAAGTTAGAATGCCAACTAACGAAGATATATTATGGTAAGAGCTCAACCATAGGATTAAATAATCACAAGTGGAAGTTAGAAATTGTGATTATACATTTATATAACTTAGGAATATGTAATTTAGAACAATAATTACAATAGCCATGGTAAAGTGAAGTAGATAACCTTTCTTGGATAGGAAGGAGTCACAACAATATTGGTAAAGGTAGTTTTATTTTATTTTATGTTATTTATGTATGTTGATGTTACATCATCCATGTTGAGATTCTGAGCATGTCTTTCAATCTCAATGGCTTCCCTAAGCTTCCTATGATAGAAGTGGTCAACCTTAAAAATGACTTTGGAGTCTTCAATGCATACATGGTGAGACGATTTCTCTGCATGTTCTGTAAGAGCCCATGTGTGAGATCATGATTTCAATTTATGCAGGAACGCAATGTAATACACCTATAAACATAAATATAAAAATTTAGTGGAAATAAAACTTCATTTAATTAATATCAAAGAACTAAAATCTGTTTGCAGACATAATGGAAATAAACTAGCTAGGGCGCTGGTAGCTTATCTCTGAGAAGAGATGTGGTGGCTACAGGCCTCTGAACTTTGTGTTACAAGGAGGCTCGAAGGCCTATATATTATTGAGAAGCAATGGGAAACCATAAACACCAAAAACCTTACCCTAGGAGATGAAACGCCAGAATATGGACCCCGTCGGGTTAAATTGGTACATCAATTTCCTGAGGTCGTAACTTTGGCATACTATCTCTGTTTGGCGCACATGATACATCGTTAGAAATATCTATCAGAGGAATACAATTGCTGATAAAGAATATGTAATTCAGAATAGAACTTAATCATATTCACCAGAGAAGCGATGCCCAAAAAACGTCATTTAGTTCCTCAAAATGGCTCCGGAAGTTTAGGACTCGAAAAACTGCTAAAAATAGTAAATTGTGCTATTATTAAGGAAACTGAAAAAAATGAAAGAAACAATGGTGGGGTGTTTAGAATTTATTCATGAAAGAAACATAATACACATATAACCATAAATACAAAGATGTAGTGGAAATAACACTTCATTTCATTAATATAAAAGAACTGAAATGTTTCTTACACATAGACTGGAAATAAAATAGCTAGGGCACTGGTAGCTTATCTCTGAGAAGAGATGTGTAGGCTACAAGCCTTTAAAATATGTTTCAATGAGGCTCTAGGGCCTATTTATTTATAGAAACAATAGAAAACCCTAAACATCCAAAAACCTAACCCTAGGACATGAAGCACCAAAACTACGGGCCTCATTTGGGTAAATTAGTGTTTCAACTTCCTGGGGTCATAACTTTGGCGTACTATCTCCGTTTGACACACATGATACATCATTAAAAAGATATATCTGAGGATTACAACTGTTGACCACAAATATCTATTTTAGAACATCTATTATGGAACAAAATCATCTTCGTTGGTAGCGTGATGCCCAAAAAACATCGTTTAGGGCCTCAAACGGCTCTGAAAGTTCAGGACCTGAAAAGCTGCTAAAAATAGTAAGTTGTTCTGAAATTGAAGAAATGAAAGATACAATGGTGGGGCCCCAAGTGGAATAGGTGGGTGGCCACCAATATCCACCTAGATAATTCCTCCCCCCTTAGGAAGAAATGGTCCCCATTGCGTTGAGTTCTTCCATGAGATGAGGAAACTTCTGTTGAACTTGGTACCTAGTGAACCACTTGCCTTGGTGCAAGGGCTGGCTAGCTTTGAAAACCCAATACATTTGGATATTTTGTTGCCGAGTGTTCTTTATTTGCATGTCCATGATACAATCTGTGGTGGAATGTTCCATGCATTTTGGGTTTAACTCTCTTGATGTGAGTTGTTCTGCAATGTCAGAGGTGTCTAGTAGAGGTGGGAAGTAGGGAAGAAGGCGGTCCACATTTAATACTGGGTGCAGAACAAGGAATGGTGGAATACTGAGATCGAAGCCATTGTTCCCTACAGCCTTGGTGATGGTGTACGACCCATATCAGAGCGGGCGAAGCTTGCGGTGGGGTCCAGTGAGGCAATGATATTGTTGGAGATATGTGGACCACTTCTGATGGCAATCATTCTGCAACTTCCATTTTGTATGTATGAACTGGAGGGGTCGGTGGTCTGTGTGGATGATTTTTTCCTTCCCCAGAATGTAATTCTTCCATTGTCGACAAACCTGCATAATGGAATACATTTCTTTGTCATAAGTGGGATACTTGCAAATTGTGTCGAACAATGTCTCACTGTGATATTCCACTGGATGCCCTTGTTGAGTAATAATTTCCCCAATAGCATAGTCAGAGGCATCTATCTCGATCTCAAATAGTTGTTGAAAGTCTGGTAATCTGAGCACTAGGGAATAATGGAGGCGATGTTTCAATTCTACGAACGCCTTCTGTTGAGATTCCAACCAAAATAATTTTGTTTTCGCTCCTCCCTTGGTGACTTGACTCAAGGGCCAAGTGATTGAGAGGATCCCAACATGAATCGGTGGTAGAAATTACCAAGACCTAGAAATATGTGAAGCTTTATTAGAGTGGTTGGGGCTATCCAATCCCGAATGACTTGGATCTTGGTTGGATCCACATGCACCCCCATTTCATCAATAACATATCCCAAATATTGAACCTGGATCATGCCAAAAGTGAAATTCTCCAAATTGGCACACAACTTATGTTGCCACAGTGTTTGGAGGACTTTCCAGATGTGGTGGAGGTGCTCTTTCCAAGTATGGTTGAAGATCAGAATGTCATCCAAGTACACCACTACTAATGAGTTGGTGAATGGCTGCAAGATGTCATCCATCAACCTCATGAAGGTTCTGGGAGCATTCGTCAACTAGAAAATCATGACCAGCCATTCGAAAAGGCTCTCCTTGGATTTGAAGGTCGTCTTCCACACATCAGAGGGTTTGTTTGGTACGTGGTGATACCCAGACTTCAAGTTGATCTTGCTGAAATATTTCTCCCCTTTGAGTTGGTCCAGAAGGTCATCAATCTATGGGATCGGGTACCTATTCCGGACATTGATCTTGTTCAGTGCCCGATAGTCAATACACAGTCTCCAAGTCCCATTCTTCTTTTCTACCAACACGATCGGGCTCCCACAAGGAAATGAACTTGGCTGGATGTGACCTTTCTACAGCAGCTCCTAAATCTGCCTCGTGTTTTCATCGTTCTCCAGAATAGAGCACTGATAGATCGGTCCATTAGGTAGCAGCACACTGGGGTCAGATCAATGGGGTGCCTGACTTGATAGTGCAGAGTAACCCCTGTGGGTGACGTGAAGATGTCCCCGTACTCCTCCACAGCCTTGTCCATTTGTTGTTGTCATGCAGAGGAGCCCTGTCTAGAGGTTGTGGCCATAGTCTTCCTCTTGCCTTGGGGGCAGATCATCAGGAAAACAAATTTCCTGGTTTTGGAAATGAGCTTACTGCATTGTTTTGCAGTATCCAAAGAGATAGCGACAGGCGGTGGTACCTCTGGTATCCTATACAACTTATTTCCCAAATTAACAATAACAGCGCGAGGCCAGGACTCATATAAATCTTGCTGCTTCCACAAGTTTGGTTGGCCTAATAATACAATAGAAACATCAAGAGGAGAAATGTCACATAATAACTCATCTGTGAAGGGCTTGATGCTATAGGGAAGGCAACACTGTTGGTTGACATGGAGATCACGTCCTTGGTGAAGCCACCCAATGGTGTATGGTGGTGGGTCTGGTGTGGTCAAAAAGCCCAACCACTTCATGACGTCTCCTAAAATGAGGTTATTTTGGCTCCCATTTTCGAAAAGGAACTATATCGAGGAAGCCTTTACCCACATTTGGGAGTGGAAGAGATGTTCCTCATCCTCTAGATCTTCTTATTCCCCCTTCTAGATCTTCGCAGTGGCAACAATGGTGGTTGCCTCTACATTAATAATTTGTTTCCCTTTGTCATTTCCCTTTTCAAGTTCTAATTTAGAGTCAGAGCATGCATATTATTTACAAGCCCTCATCTCAACCACCAGCAACTACTTGGCGCGACGCTCACTTGTGTTGTGAGTGGACCTCTTATGGAACTCACACCACTTTCCCGTGTCCTTCTTTGGCTTCATGGTGTTGTTATTTTCTTGTGGCTTTGGCAGGTTTTCTTTGGCCACCATGCCTTGGATTTTTCCTTTGTTCTACGGTTTGGGGGCCCCTTTACCTTGCTTTTGATTCGTAGATCCAAAGTCTCACTTACTCTGTTTGAATTTCTACTCAATCTTAGCAGCATACTAGTATGTCGTACCAAGCAAAAAGATGTTGAGGAACTCCATTTCCTCCTAAATTTATCTATTTAGACAACTTCGATAATTTAGAACCAATTGTTTCTTTGAATATTTGATACCCAACTTTTTGCACATGGTATGGAACAGATTCGTCAGCTCATACACATCTTGATCCCTTTTTTGTCGTAGCGTGGTCCATTGTATGTACTTTTCCTCATAGCCCCCCACGAGATAGTATTGTTCCTTAATGGAATATCGGAAAGAATTCCATGTGGGTATGGCTGAGAACAAGGAGGGTTTTGTTTCATCCTTTTTCTCACAGTAGGTTTCCCACCAGTCCTTAACATGGGGGGTAGCTTTGAGGAGTGCAAAAATAATCTTCTCACGGTCGGAAAAGTCATGAACTGAGAAATATCCTTCTAATATATTCAACCATCTTTCTATGACATCTGCAACTATTTGACCCCGAAATATCAGAATGTCAAATTTTACTTGTACCTTAAAGGGATTCGCGCCTCCAGAGTGGTTGTTGGATGCAGTTGCGCTGCCGGTGGGCAGTCGTTGAAGGATCTGGGAAAATTTATCCATCATTGTGTTCCTTTGTTTTTCGAGGGCCTCCTCGAGCAATATTTTGATATGATCTCCTGCTCCCTCATCTTTCCTTTCGTCTCCCATGGGTGGCCGTCAGGGTTTGCGAGGCTGATCTTGTAAAGGTTCAACTATATCGAGCCCTAACTCCTTATACCCCGACCTCGTTGGGTACATGCAAAGAAGGATTGAGAAAAAGCATACCGCTCTGATACCACTGATCAATATTTATGCAGGAATGAAACAGAAAACACATATAACCATATATACAAATATGCAGTGGAAATAAAACTTCATTTATTTAATATCAAAGAAGTAAAATTTTCTTATAGACAGAATGGAAATAAACTAGCTAGGGTGTTGGTAGCTTATCTCTGAGAAGAGATGTGGCAGCTACAAGCCTCTGAATTGTGTTCCAATGAGGCTCGATGGCATATTTATTATAGAGAAACAATGTAAAACCCTAAACATCCAAAAACCTAACCCTAGGAGATGAAGCGCACAAACTATGGGCCCTGTTTGGGTAAATTGGTGTTTCAACATCCTGTGGTGTTAAATTTGGCATACTATCTCTGTTTGACACACATGATACATTGTTAGAAAGATCTATCTGGGAGTACAATATTTGATCGAAAATATCAATTCTAGAACTGAATTATTTTCGCCAAAGGCGCGATGCCCAAAAAACGTCATTTAGGGCCTCAAAATGGCTCTGGAAGTTTAGGACTCGAAAAACTACTAAAAATAGTTAGTTGTGCCGAAACTGAAAAACTTAAAGAGACAATGGTGGGGCCCCAAGTGGAATAAGCGGGTGGCCACCAATATAGTTACGGATCATGGGGCCCCAAGTGGAATAAGCGGGTGGCCACCAATATCCACCTGGATCATTCCTCCCCCCTTGAGTTCCTCCATGAGATGAGGAAACTTCTGCTGAACTTGGTCCCTGGTGAACCACTTACCTTGCTGTAGAGTTGGCATGCTTTGACAACCCGATATAGTTGGATATTTTGTTGACGAGTGTTCTTAATTTTCATTTCCATGATACAATCTATGGTGGATTGTTCCATGCAGTCTAGTTTTAACTCTATTGGTGTGAGTTGTTCTACAATGTTAGAGGTGTCCAGTAGAGGTGGGAAATAGGGCTGAAGGCAGTCCACATTGAATATTGGGTGCAGTGAATGGTGGAATACTGTGTTTGAAGGCATTGTTCCCTACAACCTTGGTGATGGTGTATGGCCCTTCTCAGAGATGGCGAATCTTGCGGTGGGTTCCAGTGAGGCGCTCCTTTGGCAAATGTAGCCACACTTTTTCGTCCACCAGGAAGTGGTGTGGCACCCGATGTTGATCATGTCGTTGCTTGTAGTTAGCATTTGTTTGTCCAATATGTCATGAACTTGCAGGAAGATGTGCTGAATGTGCTCAATGAAGTTGTTCGCTTTGGTAGCTTCAGACTGGACATGAGCCGAATCGGCTTGAGTAGCCACAAATGGCATGGCTACGTTAATGGGACATAGTGGTTGGAACCCCAGGCCCACCTAAAAGGTTATGTGGCCGGTTGAGCTGTGGAGACCCCGATTATAACTATGTTGTCCGTAGGGAAGGCTCTCATCCCATGTGCGTGGATGCTTTGAATTGTACATGTGAAAAATGTGTACAATCATCATGTTGACGACCTCTATCTGGTCATCAGTTTGGGGATGGAATGTTGTGGACTTGGTGAGCTTGGTGTCCAACATTGACCAGAGGCTGGACCAAAATGTGATGAGGAACCTACTGTCTCGATTTGAGATAATACACTGTGGGATCCCAAAGTGCGCCTGCACTTGTTCAAAGAAGAGTTTAGTAGTGGCTTCTACTATGATAGTCTTCTTGTAGGCCAACATAATGGCCATATTCAAGAATCTTTTGACGACCATGAAAACAAAGTCATTTCCATGTGTTAGTCTCCTGTATTCATAGTGTCAATAGGTTACTATGGATTTTTCTACAATCTGCTTAAGATAGCATTCCTTGACTATCAACTATCTTCAGAAATGTCACTACCTTCATTATCTTCACAAAACCTTTTTTCACTATACCTCACTTTGCATTCTCAAAATCACCCTACTTCTCTCAAAAAACTCATTTCTAGGCTTAATCCTCTCCTTTTCATCCTTATTTCCCACCTAAAGCCTCATTTTCTCCATTAAACCCCCCCACCTTCAGCACTCTCCCTCATTTAATTAAAACAATAAAAAAACTTCTTTTACATTGTTTTAAATAAAAAATATGTCATTCAGGACCCCTCTTTGATATTAAAAACTTTGTTTTAATACAGGAAAACTCGACCCTTTATTATTTTTTAACCCAACCCTTTCCATATGTTAAAACCTTTCCCCTTATCTATTTTTAACCCCCGCACTTTATTAAAAACCCTCATATAACCTTATCCCCGGACCCCCATTTTTAAAGCACCCCAGCTTATTTGATTAAATCCTCGGGCCCCGCATACAACAAACCCCACCATGCCATAAAACCCAGCCACCTACCTGTTTGGGCCCCAAAGTCCAACTAATACCCTGACCACCGTTGGATCACCTCCGCCAAATCCAACGGTCGACGATCAATATCGCATCATTCTCTACGCGAGGGTTAACCATTCTAAAACATGCGAAATGATCAATTTTGTTGTTCGTACCCTCCACCACGCATCACCCAATCAATGGAATCGTATCCATTCACCCGAAACCACTTACCACCATAGCGCCACACGAAAACCGCCACCCTAACATGCGAAAACCACTCTTCTTCCTCTCGCCATAACCCAATATCGTCGCTCGATTCAAATGTTCCAAAGCCCTGTGGATTTGCGATGAAGCCCTACAGCCACCATGAACCTCTCCAAGCGCTCCAAAAGCCTAAAATGCCCAAACGAGTGCATAAAAGCCACCAATGCAGTTTTTAAACTAATTTCTTGTTATTTATTGTGTAGGTATCACAGCAGAAATGCATAATTGGCATTCCAAGGGTTAGAAATCATTTAAATAAACTCCATGGGTGATGATCCAGTTATTTTTTCCATCAAAGGGACTAGGGGTGTTGATTTAAACACAAAAAACCAATGGATCATGACCATTGGTGGTCATTTAAACACCCCAAAACAACAGAAGATGCTCCACTGTGCAACCAAGTGAAGACAGAGATACAGCGAAAAGAAGAAAACAGTCAAAGGATTGCGACAATGAAGGATAATCCAAGGATTAAAAGGGTTAATCATAAGTTAAAGGACAAAGAACCAAAATTAAAGGCAGAGTTAAGGAGAAACAGGAAGGTAGATAATGAAGACAAATTCAAGTTTAAAAGGACTAAACAGAGTTTAAAGGATAAATTCAAAGGCTGATTAGCACAAAGACATATCTGAATGACTCAACAAACAACATTTACTTCTTCAGGGACATATTTTTCCACCTACATCTCATTTCGTTTCAATAAAGACATCAACAGTTATTGAAAACAGTCAGAGATATTTCTCAACTACTCAGCAGTTATTGTAAAAGTTATTGAGAAGCCTTGAAAGTCAAATATTTCCAAAATTTTAGCTCAAATAGTTAAGTTATGAGTTATTATTACAGTGAGTCAATCTCAGATATTTTTCCTTGGGCCTTTCATGGTCTCAAGGTTCAAGATAACATTAACTCTGTAATAACTACAATCTGAAACCCTAGCTTAGGATCACCTCTTCATTTTGCAGATAAATACTGCATGTATGCTTCATGTTTATTGAGGGTTGGTTGGCTATTTAGTGATTGATAGTTGATGAGTTGTTAGGTTGAATTTGAGAAAAATACGAGCTGCAAAGATTACTGCACTGGAGTAATGTAACTGTTTTGGACATCAACAATACAAGAACATCATAGGATTCTTGAGCCATGTTAATGGTGAAGTTATCATTTCTTTCTCAATGTTTTCCTTTTGTTTTCCATTATGTCCATTATGTCTCTGATAAAAGAACATAAATTTTACATTAGGATATGTTGTCTTGGCACCCTAATTCTGTCTTCTTTCTTTATCTTAATGTTTTCTTCTGCAAGGTCTGATTAGAGAATTATTAATTTCTCTCTGGTTCCACCTAGCTTGTTGTCTTAGAAATTATTCAGTAGGTTCAAGCCAAAGAAGTCTATGGTATGCCCTATCCTTTGGTGTAGCTTTAAATATTCTTTTTAAGGCCTTTCTTTGAAGTATACTTAGTAGATTCCAGCCAAAGAAGTCTATGGTATGTTCTGTCCTTTGGTTTGTCTTAAACTATTACTTTGAAGGTCTTTAGAGTGTTTGATTAAAGAATATAGGTCTATCTTGCTCTTCAGTTGCACTCATTATTATCTTAAATGTTTTCTTTGTCTAAAAATAATTCTAGGATTACTAAATTGTTGTCCTAAAGGTTTTCTTATTAAATTCTTGCCAAAGAAGTCTATGGTATGCCCTGTCCTTTGGTTCATCTCAAACAGTTACCTAAAAGGATTGTCTTGTTGAAGTAGAGTTAAAGGATTCTTAATTTCCCTTTAGTTTTACTATTTTCAAAACTTACTATCATTTCATATTCCATCTAATTTAATATACCCACTTGGTATATTTAGCTTGCCCTATGAAAACCCTTGCAGAGTTGATGAAAAATTAAATCCTTTTATGACTCCATAGCCCAATGGATTAATGTTTTTCACAGTCTATCTATTCCACTGAAACAATTCATCAATTAATCCCACCATTTATCTATAAACCAACGAATCAAACAAAACAAATAGTCCTAGAACTTCATAGCTAGCCTAAAATCAAAAAACATAAGCATAAAGACATATCATTTAGAATTATATACATAGAGAGATCCCTCTCTGAGCCCAAGAAGGCTAAGTCCTTGGACTCCAAAGTGGTTTGATGTGGTTCCCTGCTGAGTTTTTCTTACCAATCTTGCAAATCACGAGGAGCCAAACTAGCCTCCCTAGGCTCAGAGAGGGCTCTCTCTATGTATATGTTTTTAAATGATTTGTCTTTATGCTTAT
Source organism: Pinus albicaulis (assembly GCA_034641835.2). Lineage (NCBI taxonomy): Eukaryota > Viridiplantae > Streptophyta > Pinopsida > Pinales > Pinaceae > Pinus > Pinus albicaulis. The sequence continues at coordinate 233,179,469 of CM076578.1, forward strand.
GTTTTCTTATTTTAGTCTAGTTATGATGTTCTAGGAATTTTTTTTGTTTGATTGGTTGGTTGACAAATCAATGGTGGGATTAATTGATGAAGTGTTTCAGTGGAATAGATAGACTATGAAAAACATTAATCCATTAGGCTATGGAGTGATAAAAGGATTTAATTTTTCATCAACTCTACAAGGGTTTTCATAGGGCAAGCTAACTATATCAAGTGGATCTATTAGATTAGATGGAATATGAAATTACAGTAAGTTGTGAAAATAGTAAAACTAAAGGGCAATTAAGAATCCTTTAACTCTACTTCAACAATAAAAGCCTTTTAGGTAACTGTTTGAGATGAACCAAAGGACAAGGCATACCATATACTTTTTTGTCCAGACTTTAATAAGAAAACCTTTAGACAACAATCCAACAGTCCTAGAATTACTTTTAGACAAAGAAAAAATTTAAGATAACAATGAGTGCAACTAAAGAGCAAGATAGACCTGTCTTCTTTAATCAAACACTCTAAGGACCTTCAAAGTAACAGTTTAAGACAAACCAAAGGACAAGGCATACCATAGACTTTTTTGGCTGGAATATACTACGTATACTTCAAAGAAAGGCCTTAAAAATAATATTTCATGCTACACCAAAGGACAGGGCATACCATAGACTTCTTTTTCTTGACCCTACTAAATCATTTCTAAGACAACAAGCTAGGTGGAAGCAGAGAGCAATTAAGAATTCTCCAATTATACATTGCAGAAGAAAACATTAAGATAAAGAAAGAAAACAAAATTAGGGTGTCAAGACAACATATACTAATCTAAAATTTATGTTCTTTATCAGAGACATAATGGATAGAATGGAAAAAAAAAGGAAAACATTGACAAAGAAATGATAACTTCACCATTAACATAGTTCAAGAATCCTCTGAACGTGCTTGTATTATTGATGTCCAAAACAGCTACATTACTCTAGTGTAATAATATTTGTAGCTCAAAGTTTTTTCAAATCCAGCCTAGCAGCTCATCAACTATCAATCCACTAACCAATCAACCAACCCACAATAAACATGAAGCATACATGTAGTATTTATATGAAAAATGAGGAGGTGATCCTAAGCTAGGGTTTCATATTGTAGTTATTACAGTGTTAATGTTATCTTGACCTTTGAGACCATGCAAGGCCCAAGGAAAAATATCTGAGACTGACTCATTGTAATAATAACTCCTAACTTAACTGTTTGAGCTAACTTTTCGAAATATTTGACTTTTAAGGCTTCTTAATAAATTTTACAATAACTGCTGAGTAGTTGAGAAATATCTCTCATTGTTTTCAATAAATGTTGATGTATTTATTTAAATGAAACAGGTTGTAGGTGGAAAAATGTGTCCTTGAAAATGTAAATGATGTTTTTTGAGTCATTCAGATCTGCCTTTGTGCTAATCTGCCTTTTAATTTATCCTTTAAACTTTGTTTAGTCCATTTAATCCTGAATTTGTCTTCACTGTATGCCTTACTATTTCTCCATAACTCTGCCTTTAATTTTGGTTCTTTTTCATTTAAATTATGATTAACCCTTTTAATCCTTGTATTATCCTTCACTGTCATAGCCCTTTGATTGATTTCTTCTTTTCATTGTCTCTCTGTCTGCACTTGGTTGCATAGTGGAGCATCTTCTGTTGTTTTGGGGCATTTAAATGACCATCAATGGTCATGATCCATTGGTTTTTTGTGTTTAACTCACCACCCCTATTCCTTTGGATGGAGAAACTAACTGGATCATCACCCAGGGAGTTTATTTAAATGCTTTTGAACCCTTGGAATGCCAATTATGCATTTATGTCGTGATACCTGCACAATAAAAAACAACAAATTATTTTAAAACCTGCGTTGGTGGCTTTTCAGCACTCATTTGGGAATTTCGAGCTTTTGGAATGCTTGCAGAGGTTCATGGTGGCTACAGGGCTTCATCACAAAGCCACTTGTCTTTGGAACATTTGAATCGGGTGGTGGTATCAGGTTATGGCTTGAGGAAGAAGAGTGGTTTTCACATGCGAGGGGGGCAATTTTCGTGCGGAGCTACTATGGTAAGTGGTTTTGGGTGAATGGATGCAATTCCATTGATTGGGTGACACGTGTTGGAGGGTAACAGCGGTAAAACCGCTCATTTCATGCGTTTTAGAATGGTTAACCCTCGCACGAAGTATGATGCGATAGCGACCGTCGACCATTGGATCTGGCGGAGGGGATCCAACGGTGGCCAGGGTATTTAGAATGGAGAGCAAGGCGGATGGTGGGGCCCAGATGAGTAGGTGGCTGGTTTTTATTGCATAGTGGGTTTTTTTGTATGCGGGGCTTGAGGGTTTAATCAAATAAGTGGGGGCGCATTAAAAATGGGGGTCAGGGGATAAGGTTATATGAGGGTTTTTAACAAAGAGCAAGGGTAAAAAATATATAATGGGAATGGTTTTAAAATATAAAATGGGTTGGGTTTAAAAACATAAAGGGTCAGGTTTTCCTTTATTAAAACAGATATTTTAATATCAAAGAAGTGTCCTGAATGACATATTTTTTATTTAAAACAATGTAAAAGGAGGTTTTTCATTGTTTTAATGAAAAGAGGGAGAGCGTTGAAGGTGAGGGGATTTAGTGGAGAAAATGAGGCTTTAGATGGGAAAGAAGGATGGAAATGAGAGGATTAAGCCCAGACATGAGTTTTTTGAGAGAAAGAGGGTGATTTTGAGAAGGCAAAGTGAGGTATAGTGAAAAAAAGTTTTGTGAAGATAATGAAGGCAGTGAGATTTCTAAAGATAGCTAATATTCAAGGAATGTTATCTTCAGAAAATTCTAGAAAAATCCATAGTCATATAGTGATATTGTGAATACAGGAGACTAATAGTGGCTCCAGCTAGTGAGGGCATCTCCTTTAGGAGGTGCCAAGAACCTCAGAGTTCAAATCTCTAGAATTTGTAGATCAGTGCCTTTCTTGTATTTGGTAGCTTTTTCATCCTGTAATTGTTGATTTGTTGCAATCCTTTGTAACTGTGACCTTTAAAATCTAAAATACATGCTTGCTGCAACTCAATTCTACCTACCCATCATACTTTCCTAGCATTTTTTCTTCATTTGGGTGCATTTAGACTGACAAACCCTCGACATCATTTTTTTTTTTGAAAGCAGAAAATATCTACTTCTACACTTATATCATCTAAAGGCTCAGATTAAATTGATGAGCTCTTTTATTCTCTACCTAGCCTACTTATCTATCAATATTAAACAGTTCGAAAGATTTTCATTCTTCGATATATCAATAGGAAATTTAAATAATTACCAAATCAATATCAAGCAGTTTAATTGTCATGAACTGTGGCATTTTTGGACTAACTGCACATAGATATTATTTTTGCAAAAAGTGAAACTCAAAACCAAGGGCCATAATCTGGAATTTTTCATTCATCCCTCTTTTTTCTCTTTGGTTTAGATTTGAAGTTGGGAACCAATATGTTTTCCTATCTAATCTACTGATAAGCCAAGTTTAAACAATTTGGCAAATCCTCATTTTCTAACTTATCAGCAGAAACTCAAAATTTGTTCAAACATGATTAGGCTGTATGATTGAACAAAACTTCTCTTTCAAAAGTAGTGGCATTTGGACTTGCACACTTTCAGAAACACTCTTTTTTGGTATGGGTCTTTACCTTTTCTTTTATCTGCCCTCTTTTCTTCTTTTCTTTCTTTTTATGTTTGTTTTTCTGATATTTCTATTCAAGCAGTATTATATACAACAAATAAAGCCTTAAACTGAAATCTTAACTGAAATAATGCTTGAGCATCATGCCATTGACAGGACCTCCAAATAATTTTGTTCCATCAATTTCTTGCAGAAAAAATGAATTATTACCTCTTGTTGAATGGATGATGTATGGACCTTTCCATAGATTGTCAAATTTTCCATGCTTGCCTTTGTCTTCTCTTCTTGAATCCCACTTTGGAACTTTGTCTCCAATGTTGAAATCATTTGCCTTGGTCATTTTGTCAAAAATATTCTTGATGTTTTCCTGCACTTGTTGTTTTCTGTTGTATACTTCTTCTCTAGTTTGCTATCGCTGGACAATCTGGTTTATTCTTCTTTACATAACATTTTCTTCAAATTGTGCTTCTTGGATAATATTCATCACTGGCACTCCCAAACTGGTTGGGAAGATTTCATATGCTCCATACACTAGCTGACAGGGAGACATCCCAATTGATTTTTTATTTGTTAATCTGTTTGCCCATAGTGCATGTACTAGTTTGGTGTGCCATGACTTCTTGTTCTCTTCCAGAAAATTTTTAATGATGTTGGCAAAACTTTTGTTTGAGGATTCAGCCAATCCATTAACTTGAGGGTAATAAGTTGTTGAATGCCCCAATGTAATCTGATATTTGTGGAAAAATTCCACCATTTTCATGGATCTAGAGGTAGCATCATTGTCATTAACAATCTTTCTAGGACAACCAAATCTAGATAGAATGTGGTTTTCAAGGAATTTGATGATTACTGAATCTGTGGCAGTCCTAGAAGGAATGGCCTCTATCCATTTTGTAAAATAGTCAGTTGCAGTAAGGATCCATTTGTGTTGGGAATAGGAAACAGAATGGATTTTTCCAATAAAATCTAAGCCCCATTGTTGAAAACGAGTTTCAACAGAAATATGATGCAAAGGCAATGGCAACAGTTTTCTTTTGCCTTCAAATATTTGGCATTTATGGCAGGTAATTACCATTTTATGGATGTCTTAAAAGAGGGTGAGCCAATAGTAACCAACTCTAAGTATTTTATTGATAGTGGTTTTCCAATAGAGGTGGCCTCCACATTATTTTTCATGAAAATCATTCTTGATCTTATCTACATCATCCTCAAGCAAACATTTAAGAAATAAACCACTAGCATTTTTCCAACATAAAAATTTTATCTAAAATGCATAAATTTACAGCCTTTAACTTTAATAATCTGGCCTTTGCCTTGGAAAAAATAGGTTGAACATTAAGATTGAAAAGTACATACAATATATCAGCATACCAAGATGAATTCAGAAATGATTCTTCAATAGGTGGATTTGCCAGCTCCTCTTGTTCATCTAGTGCATTAATAATATTTATGTCCAGTGATTGAAAGTTTGTTTCAGCCATGAGTTTATCTAGTCCTTGCTCTTTGACTAGTTTAGTGGGCCTAATTTCCATATCATATTCTAATATAACAACAATCCACTTACCTCTTTTTCCATCAGGGTCTTCTGTGAGTATGTCTTTTACCATTGTGTGAGGCACAAATGCCATTATGTGTGAGTGCAGAATGTATACTCTGAAGTATTTCAATGCCTTAATCAAGGCAAAAGATTTTTTTTCCATTATGTTATATTTCAAAGGTGCATCTCCTAATGCCTTGCTGAAAAATGCAATGGGTTGTTCTTTTCCTTTTATGTTTTTATGTAGTAGGACAACAACAATTGTATGTTCTAATGCAAAAGAAAAGATGAATAAATCTTCGGTGAAATCAGGGCTAATCGGAACCTGTGTTTGTGTAAGTTCTTGTTTTACCAGATCAAAAGATTTCTTTTATTCTATGTTCCATTTGACTCCTATCTCTCTATTCAACATGTTTGTGATGTTCCTTAGGTGCTCTACAAGGTTTGGTATGAACCCTCTTAAGAAATTTATCTTTCCAATGAAAAATTGCAACTCTTTGAGGTTTCTTGGATGACTGATTTGTAATATTCCCTCGATCCTTTTTGGGTCAATCTTGATCCCTTCTTCACATATGATGTGGCCTAAGAGTTTTCCTTTTTGAAGGGAAAACAGAGTTTTCTTGGGATTCAAAGAAAAACCATATTTTCTACATTTTTCAAAGACTTTTCTTAACTGAGTTAGGTGTTCTTCATAATTCTTTGAGTAGACTGTGATGTCATCAAGGTATATCACAATGAAGTAACATATTTCTTCTGAGAAAGAAATATCCATCGCTCTTTGAAAGGTGGCCCCAACATTCATTAACCCAAAAGGCATTTTAACATACATGAAGGTGCCCCAGGGTATAGTGAAAGTTGTCTTGTGTTGATCATCTGGGTGTACCAGCACCTGATTGTATCCTGAAAATCCATTTAGAAAAGATATTCTTTTAGAACCTACTACCATTTGTAAAATGTGATCCATTTTGGGTAAAGGGTAATTGTCTTTTAAGGAGTCTTTGTTTAAGTTTATGAATTCTATGCATAGTCTAATTTCTCCTGTTTTCTTCCTTATTGATTCTTGATTTGAAACCCATTTGAGTATCTCAGAGGGACTATTATTCCAGCATCATACATTTTCTTAATTTATTTCTCAACAAGAGGTAGTTGCATAGGGTTTATTCTGCGCAATTTTTGTTTTCTTTGAGAGGGATCTTATGCTGGAATATCTCAGTATCATATGACTTTAAATCTTCATAGCTCCAAGCAAACACATCAGTAAATTATTTGAAAAGCTCAAGATATTTTTGTTTCATATGAGCTGGCAATTTTTTGGACAGTTTTATCATTTTCGGTTTTTGTTCACTGCCTATATTGCATTCTTCTATTTCAGCTTCAATGAGTTCCATTTTTGGCTTCCTAGAAACATCATTAAAATCAAATAGTTCTTCTAGAGGAACTAGTCCCTTTGGCAAATTATCATCATTGGACTATAGTACTTCAAAATCTTCTTTTTCTAAATTTGTACACAGTTATGTTTTAAGTGGGTGTTCTTTGTCTAACATATTTATATCAGCATTATTAGGAGGTTCTTATTTGTAAGTTTGTTCCTCAGCAGAGTAGTCTTCTTGAAAATCTGAGTCTGAATTTGGCACTTCAAACCCATTTCTGGACTGCAGGAAATCTTTTATCTGTTTATCTCCCTCAAAAAATTTCCAGTATCTTATATTATCAGGGACTGTTGGTCTATATTTGACTTGTAATGTGTATTGTTTTTTATGATAAGGTTTTTGACATGTACTAGCTACAAATTCTAGACCATCGGGAATGATGTTTTGATTTCTAGGGAAAAAGGTAAGATCATATTCTTTGAAAGTTTTTATGAGGTGAAGGGCATCATCCCTTTATGCGTTTAATCTAGGATGCTTAGCTGTGTATTCTCCCTTAATCTTCCTAATGACTAGCTCGGAATCTCCATGGATAGAAATCCTTTTGGCTCCTAGTTTCTTGAGTAATTGTAGCCCTAAGAGGAGTGCCTCATTCAGCTATATTATTTGTGCATTGGAAGTCTAGCTTGTATCAATGGCCTTCTGCATGTTTGTTCTCTGTGTTATGTACCCAAACCACTGCTCCTGAACCAGTTTTGCCACAAGAACCATCAAAGCTCATACTCCAAAGAGGTTCAACTTCATATTTATCATTATGTTGGTCCTCGGGGCTGCCAATATGCTTGCCATTGTCTTGTTCTTCATGGTATTCACTATGCTTGATGTTATATTCTGTTTGGGCTAAATGTTTTGACTACTCCTCCTTTTCCTTTTCTTGTTTAGTTGTTTGCTCATTTTTTGTTACTTGTTCATTAATTTTTTCATCATTATAAAGGATAAATGAATCAAGGTCAGTGTGAATAGAACACAGAGGGATTTGTCTAGCTTATCCTGACTGTTGACCATGTATTTCATGTGAGTTTCCCTATACAGTCTTCTTGGTTGACCGAAGACAGGTATGGTAGCATAGGTCATGTCCATTTGGAGGGTACCTTGCAGTTTAGCTCCCCATGATATTGAAAGGAGCATGCCATATTTAGGACGAATGTTAGCTACTATAATATCCATTACTAGGCTCTTGGCTAGTATTTGTGATAGATTGACACAAATATATTTGATTAGGCCTAGACATTTAACTCTACTGGAATCAAAAGAGTATAAATATTTGTATGGTCTAGTTATCTCAAGGCCTAGTATTTCCATTACTACCTTTGGCATGAGGTTGTGTGAAGCTCCTAAGTCTAACATGGCATTGTGGAGAATTTTATCATGGATGTTTAAACTGACATAAAATGGAGGCACACCTCCCTCTTGAAGTTTCCATTCTACTTCTGGTCCAAACAAAAGTTTAGGCTTGTCATCATTTAAATTCACAGAATCAACATTTTCTCCTATGTTTAAAGATTTGAAAAGTTGGGATCTATATAAATCTTGAGTGACTAATTCAATAAGAGGAATAAAGATTTTAACCTTAGCAATTTCATTTTCTATACCGAAAGGTGTCTATGTTTTTGTAAGTATCAAATCAGTCTTATCAGACACTGTTTTCACATCAATTTCAACTTGCTAGTTTTTATTAGGGAACTCAGTTAAAAAAAAAATGTTACAGGAACTAGCTGTATTTATAGTGCTACTTTGGTCACCACTTTATTTTCCACTAGGTTGGTTGTTTTTGTTTTTATTTTTATCATAAATTTCAGCCACTATGTTTGGATTTTCTGTTATCTTTTTAGAAATGTTTTCAGGGATCTTCCCCGCAGAAATTTCAGAGTTCTTTCTCTTGGGATTATCTTTGTTTTTCTTGATTCTAAGGTCATATTGTCTATGTACTTCCATGATGGCATTTTCAAAGCCTTGTTTATAGTCTTCATATTCTAGGCTTTCTTCTTCATTTGGTGTAAATATGCCTTGTTCTTCCTTAGTGAGAAAAACAGTATCCTCATTATTTACACTCATTAGATTTATGTGACTTTCCTCATTTCTTCAATTACCCCCTCATCCTCATCAGCAATTTTTTCTTGGAAATGAGGCCTGATTCGTTGATCAAGAGCTCTTTGTCTTATTTGAGGGGGATTTCTTCTAAAGTTCTAGTTTTGGTTCTGATTTTGATTTATGTTTTGAGGAGTTGTTTGGTTTTCTCTAGGGTAAGCTCTCCCATTCACATTCATCCTCTCCATCATACTTTCCATGGTTTTAACTAAGTTATCAATCTTTGTATCAAATGTGGAGGCTACAACTTCTTCCCTATATGTGACTCTTTTCTTATTTTCCATTCTAGCTCTTTTGGCAATCAAATTGGCTTCTACACTTACTGTTCCCCTTTGCATGTATTATAAAATAAGGGGTTCTCTTTATATTAATTGATAAGCCATTTATGGGTCAAAACCATCAGGGAGTTTTAGTAGAGCCAGACCTTGTGGAGGTTTCATGTCTGTAGGTGGGGCATTGTATACACTATTGAACCTAGTGCAGTATTCCTGGACACCCTCTCCAACATTTATCTTAATTTTTTCATACTCTAATAAGATTTGGAGAGGGTTATTCTTGACTTCCAATTTATTTAAGAATATTTGATGAAAAGCAGGGAGGTCATGTATACTATGAGGGTTTAAGACTTTGAACCATTTTCTTGCTTCTCCCCATAAACTTTAAGCAAACAATATTAGTTTAACAGTATCATCATCTATTTCTTGTTTACCAAAATAGTCATTCATCCTATCCACATGTAGTTGAGCAATTATACGACTACTTGCATCATATAAGGGGATCTTGGACAGGTAATCCTGTGGTAGGACAACTAGAGGCTGTGGTAGACTAATGGAGTGTACCATGTTGCCATGATCTATGGCTGGGGAAACAAAGGAAGGTTAACAAGTGGAGGTGGAGGATTAAGTGGAGGGAGGTGAATAGTGGGGGTATGAATGGGGATGGAAGTTAGTGGAACAGGGTTATACTGTAAAGTAGATGGGTCTAAAAATATTTGGGTTATCCAATTCTTAGATCTAGTCCTAGACAAGCTTTGTTCTAGGGGTGAGACAGATAGGATATTCTGCAAGTTTTTAAGGTTTTAAGGTAGGAAACTTGCTTTGTGGATACGTTTGCTAACAGTCAGGTTTTTAGATATAGGAGATTTCCTAAGGATTATTTCAAGATTTTCAACTATTATAGGAGGATTTGGGTCAGGATGGGATCTGGTGCAGATTCTTCTAGAAGCCAGAATTTTGGACCCAAAAATCAGAAAGGTTTGAGAGTTATAACAGTTTTAAGAAACAAACCAATCTGTAAAAGAGACACTTAATCCATAAAGTATTCTTGACTAGGTTATGTTTTAATTTTGAAGATAAAGTAATTTTACCAGTGGAGTCTATGGAAAACTAGTGGAGTCAGCAAGCCTAGTGAAAACCAGTGGAGTCACCAAGTGAAGGATTTTTAATTCTTTAGAGGCTGGTTATTTTTCACCATCAGAAACCAGATACCATTCTTGGCTAACACTTGATTCATCTAAGTTTAAAAAGGGGTTTTCTTAGTTCTTGAGGAAATAATTAAGCTGTTAATTACTCAGATTGCCTAGTACGGTCACAACTATGTTGGTTCCCCGTGATTTGCACGATTGGAAAGAATAACTATGCATAGAGCCACATCAAACCACTTTGGAGTCCAAGGACCTAGCCTTCCTGGGCTCAGAGAGAGCCCCTCTCTGAGGCGAAGAAGGCTAGGTCCTTGGAATTCAAAGTGGTTTGATGTGGTTCCCTGCAAAGTTGTTCTTGCCAATCTTGCAAATCATGGGGAGCCAACACCATGCTTAGTAGAAGGAAGGCCCGACATGTAATAAATTGAGATAGATTCCCAAGGTCGACTAGGGTTAGGTAGCAGAGTATAAAGGCCTTGCTTCTTGATGGTTGGTTTGGCAATGGAGCAAGTACTGCAAGATATGATGTACTTCCAAACATCTTGTCGAAGGTTCGGCCAATAGAAATACTTTTGCATTACTGCCACTATTTTCTCGGCCCTGAAATGCCCACCGACTCGACTGTAGTGTGCTTCGCAAATCATCTTGGCACAATCTCTTGAAGGAACAAAAAGGTGTCCCAGGTGACATAACAATGCATCCCGGAGGTGAACTTTGGAACTCTTGTACCCTCTAAGAGTGTATTGTATGTGTGGCCGAATTCTGGGTCACTCTTGTAGAGAAGCGGCCAATCAGAAGCCTCGTGCCCACAAGTGTTGAGAACGGTGGTTAGCACCATGATCAGTGGTCGGTTGAGGTAGTCTGCAACAGTATTGGTGTTTGCCATGTTATACTTGATGTTCAAATGAAATTGTTTCAGATATGTGGACCAATTCTAATGGCGATCGTTCTGCAACTTCCCTTGTGTATGTATGAACTGCAGGGGTCCGTGGTTTGTGTGGATGACCATTTCCTTCTCCAAAATGTAATGCTTCCATTGGCGGCATGCCTACACAATGGAATACATTTCTTTTTCATAGGCGAGATACTTGCGGACTGTGTCAGACACTATCTCACTCTGATATGCCACTATATGCCCCTGTTGAGTAAGAACTACCCCAATAGCATAGTCATAGGAATCTGTATCGATATAAAATGGTTGTTGAAAGTCTGGTAATGTGAGCATTGGGCCAGAGCAGAGGCGATGTTTTAATTCTACGAACTCCTTCTGTTGAGATTCTGATCAAAAGAATTTTTCTTTTGCTCCTCCCTTGGAGACTTGACTCAAGGGCCAAGTGATATGAAATAATCCCAACACGAACCTGTGGTAGAAATTAGAAATACCTAGAAAGTTGTGAATCTATGTTAGAGTGGTCAGGGTCGACCAATCCTGAATTACTTGGATCTTGGTTGAATCCACATGCACCCCCCGTTCATCAATAATCTACCCCAGATACTGAACCTGGGTCATGCCAAAAGTTCACTTCTCCAAATTGACACACAACTTATGTTGCCACAGTGTTTGGAGGACCTGTCAAATGTGGTGGAGGTGCTCTTCCCAAGTCTGGCTGAAAATCAGGATGTCATCCAAGTACACTACTACAAATGAGTTGGTGAATGGCCACAAAATGTCGTCCATCAACCTCATGAAGGTTGTGAGATCATTCGTCATCCTGAAAGGCATGACCAACCATTCAAAAAGGTCGTCCTTGTCTTTGAGGTCAGTATTCCACACATCATATGGTTTGATTGGTACTTGCTGATACCCAGAATTCAAGTTGATCTTGCTAAAATATTTCGCCCCTTTGAGCTGATCGAGAAGGTCAACAATCTGTGGGATCGGTACCTGTTCCAGACAGTGATCTTGTTCAGCGCTCGATAGTCAATATAGAGTCTCTAAGTCCCATCCTTCTTCTACAGTAACATGATCGGGCTCCCATAGGGTGATGAACTCTGTCGGATGTGACCTTTCTGTAGCATCTCCTTAATCTGCCTCTTGAGTCCATTGGGTAGCAGCGCACCTGGGGTCAGATCGATGCGGTGCTTGACCTAATAATGGAAAGGCACCCCTGTGGGTGAGGTGAATATGTCCCCATACTCATCCACGACCTTGTCCATTTGTTGTTGTTGTCCGAAGGATCCCTATCTGGAGGTCATGGCCAAAGTCTTCTTCTTGCCCTGGGGGCGGATCATTAGGAAAACAAATTTCTTGGTTTTGGAAATGAGCTTACTAAATTGTTTTGCAGTAACTAAATAGATAGCCGCAGGCAGTGGTACCTCTGGTATCCTGTACAAATTATTGTCAAAACTAACAATAACAACACGAGGCTGGGACTCATACAAAACATGTCGCTTCCACAAGTATTGTTGGCCTAATAATACATCACAAACATCAAGAGGAGCAATGTCACATAACACCTCATCTGTGAAGGGCTTGATGCTGTAGGGAAGACGACACTGGTGGTTGACACAGAGATACCGTCCTTGGTGAAGTCACCCGATGGTGTATGGTTGTGGGTGTGGTGTGGTCGGCAAGCCTAAACGCTTCATGACCTATGTTGAAATGAGGTTCTTTTGGATCCCACTATCGACAATGAACTGTAGTGGGGAACACTTTACTCACATCTGAGAATGGAAGAGTCGCTCCTCCTCCTCTGGATCTTCTGGTTCGTTCTTCTGGATCTTTGTAGTGGCAACAGTGGCGGTGGGCTCTACATCAATAATCTGCTTCCCTTTGACATTCCCCTTGTCGGGTTCTGATTCAGAGTCTGAGCATGCATCTGATTTAGAAGCCCTCATCTCGGCCACCAGTGACTGCTTGGCCCAACACTCACTTGTGTTGTGAGTGGAGCTCTTATGGAACTCACACCACTTTCTTGTGTCCTTCCTCGGCTACATGGTGTTGTTTTTTTCTTGCGGATTTGGTAGGTTATCTTGGGCCGCCATGCCTTGGCTTTGTCCGTTGTTCTCCGGTTTGGGGGCACCTTTCCCTTTCTTTTGATTCAGAGATCCAAAGTCTCGCTTCTGTCTGATTTTTTGCTCAATCTTGGTAGCATATCAGCATGCCATACCAAGCGAGGAGATTTCGAGGAACTCCATTTCCTCCTGAATGTATCTATGTAGACAACTACGATACTTCAACACCAAATGTTTCTCCGAATCTTTGATACCCAAATTTGTGCACAGGGTATGGAATAGATTCGTCAGCTCATGTACATCTTGATCCCTTTATTGTCGCAGTGTAGTCCATTGTATGTACTTGTCCTCGTAGCTCCCAACGGGATAATATTGTTCCTTGATGGCATGTTAGAAATAATTCTAAGTGGGTACGGCTAAGAACAAAGAGGGTTCCCCCTCGTTCTTTTTTTCACAATAGGTTTCCCACTAGTTCTTGACGTGTGGGGTAGCTTTGAGGAGTGCAAAAATAATCTTCTCTCAGTCAGAAAAATCATGAACTGAGAAATATCGTTCTAATAGATTCAACCATCTATCTACGACGTCGACATCTATTTGGCCATCAAATATGGGAATGTCAAAGTTTACTTGTACCTTAGAAGGATTTGCACCTTTAGAGTGGCTGATGGATGCAGATGTGCCGCCAGTGGGCAGTTGTTGAAGGATCTGGGAAAATTTATCCATCATCGCGTTCCTTTGTTTTTCGAGGGCCTCCTCGAGCAATATTTTGATAGGATCTCCTTCTCCCTCATATTTCTTTTCCTCCACCATGGGCAGCCGTCAGGGTTCGCGAGGCTGATCTTGCAAAGGTTCAACCAGATCGAACCCTGACTCCTTATATCCAGACCTTGTTGGGGACATGCAAAGAAGGATTGAGAAAGAGCAGATCGCTCTGATACCACTGATCCAGATTTATGTAGGAACGTAATAGAATACACATATAACCATAAATATAAAAATGCAGCGGAAATAACACTTCATCTCATTAATATCAAAGAACTAAAATATGTTTATAGACAGAATGGAAATACACTAGCTAGGGCGCTGGTAGCTTATCTCTCAGAAGAGACGTGGTGGCTACAGGCCTTTAAACTCTATGTTACAATCAGGCTCGAAGGCCTATATATTATTGAGAAACAATGGAAAACCCTAAATATCCAAAACTCCTAACCCTAGGAGATGAAACGCCAGAATATGGGCCCCGTTGGGGTAAATTGGTACATCAATTTCCTGGGGTCGTAACTTTGGCATACTATCTCTATTTGACGCACATGATACATCGTTATAAAGATTTATCCGAGGAATACAACTTCTGACTGCAAATATCTATTTTGGAACATAACTAAATTATATTAGCCGTAGAAGCGATGCCCAAAAAATGTTGTTTCGGACCTCAAAACGGCTCCAAAAGTTCAGGACCCGAAAAACTACTAAAAATAGTAAACTGTGCTATTATTAAGGAAATTGAAAGAAACAATGGTGGGGCCCCAAGTGGAATAGGTAGGTGGCCACCAATATCCACCTGGATCAGATTGATTGTGTCTAATGTCTGTAGCATGCTCTTGGATTCTCTCTCTAATGGATTAGGATGTTTCACCAATATAGGCAGTGCCACACAACAAGGAACCATGTATGTAATTATATGTAATTAGCATTAAGGTAGGAATTTCAAAATCAAATTTAATCATGGTCAATATGGTCAAACATAGCCGACCATGTTATAGTTAACTATGGTTAGGTGATAAAGATTGACTCAATATAAAAATCATTTACACTTGGACATTATTGATAATTGATATTATAAATATTAAATTAATAATATCAATTAATATTGATGTTAAATTGAATAAGGTTTCCTCCCTATTAATCAGATATATTATTATTATTATTATTATTATTATGAAATAATATCAATATTACTATTAATAATATTAATATTAATATTAATAAGGCTTATTTTTTAATAGTAACTAATTTTAGATCTGAGACTTTTGTAATCCATAAAATATAGATAAATATTTTTTGGATTAATTCGAAAAGTCATTTATTTATAAGTAATTAATTTATTAGATTTATTATTCTCTGTGTTTATAATATCAATGTTCTAGGTTTATTAATCAAAGAGTTAGAATTACTGAAGTATAATATTATTATATTATTGATAAGATTTATAATATTAATCTTAGAGTTTAATATAAATCTTTTAAGTTTATAATATAAATTTCTTTACTTCATAATTTTTTCAGATTATAATAATATTCTTCCAAAAACAATTATGATATCACATTATGAATGTAATTATATAAGAACTATATCCACTTTATTAATATGGTTCTAGTAATATATATATATATATATAAAAGAACTCACGAGATTTATGGACAACCTCCTTCCCGTTTATGAGGAATGTTGACAATCTGAATGGTTATGTAACCATGTTGTGCTGACAAATCCTGTTTCCATAATTGAAACCCGTTAATAACGGATGCATACCAAATATCCCTCAATTGAAAAGCCGAGGAAGTGATTCTGATAATTGGAGCGGAATTAATGATACAGGTCTGCTACATTTTTACTATTTCCTTTTTTTTAACATGGAAACTCTAATGGAATTAGAGTAGTGTAATGATAATTCATAGGGAAAAACATGAAAATTTAGTTTTGATTTAAATCTGGTTTAAATCTTTTGAAATCTATGATTGTTTTTTAACGGAAAAATACATTTTCATTAAAGTAAATTAATAAAGTACAATCTTTTAGTGATATACTGATCTTGAAATTAGGGAATTTTTGGAAATCTAAATTATAATTATTAAATTTTAAGATTTTGAACGCTGAAAAGTTTATCTATTTTTATCATTCAAAATCAGATTCAAACTCTCTCTCTATTATTTATTAAATACAAAAATTGGCCATCACAACTCTAAAGTTTATCTATTTCTATCCTCTAAAGCAGAATTCAAACTCTTTCACTATTAATTTTTATTTATTTATTAAATACTAGACTTCCAAGAATTTTTGGCCATCCTACAAATTTAATTCTTGGTAGACAATGCCAATGGAATTTGGGGTGAGATAAGGAATTGTTTCGACATGAGTCGATGGATGTATTCTTGCTACTTTACTGACGCGTCACGCAACTAAAGGATAAATGGCAGAACTTGACAGAAAATGAGACAATTTGTACTATCCCTGCTTAATAAAGACTTGACTGTGCATGATTGTTTGCAATTTGTTTATTTTGGCCATTTACAGTAATTCTGCCATTGTGACGAAAAATGTAATGGTATTCGACAAAAGTCTTGAGAGCTTAATTTAATTTGGATATGAAAAACTGATCTTCAAAGTATGATTTATTTAACATTTTTAAATTTATTTTCTTATTTTCTATTAATTTAAAGAAAAATTATTATTTAAATGAAAAAAAATAAGTTGTTTAAATTGGTGGTGTCTACAGAAGTTTATCGGGATAGTTGTTTGTGGGTTATTATTTTTTTAAAACATCTGATCCTAAAGGCTCACTTTTAAAAGCCTTTGAAATATCCAAAATTCTAAATTTAACCACTTTAACTTAAATTTCCAAATTTTAGCCAAATTTTATCAAAATCATAAAACAAAATTGTTCCTGTCCGTACTCAGTTTTTCATTGAACTAAACTATACTATACTATACCCAGTTGTTCATTGAACTATACTATACAATACTATACTATATAAACGATGCACGTGTCATTTCACGTATGCTTAGGTATGGCCATCTTGCTCATATGTTAAAGTGCTCATTGAGAAAATAATTCAGGTGAACACCGGGGCTAATTTAGTTGGTACTTCTCTAAGAAACATTGGTACTAAATTTAGTTGGTACTTTTCTAAGTCAAAAACTGAGGTAACTGTGAAATTCTTAAGACTTATGTAAGATGTCGGCGTCATGTCAAATATTTATGTTATTTTAATGTGGGTTCTATCACTTTGAAGACCTATTTTTATGACCTTTTATTAAAGTAGTGAATATAAGAATCAATTTTAAGTATTTTAAATATAAAAATTAATTGAAAAATTGTCCATTATTATTTGATTTTATATTTATAAATTAAATATTATATAAAAAATAATCAACTATTTTTAAAAATATATATTTTACCAAACATATTCTACCAAATATATTATATTAATACTAAGCACTTCATACTATTTCTAAATAAATGGTCAAATTGAATATCTTGAAAGGTACTTGAGAAATTTACTTTATAAGTGTCTATTATTATAGAACAAACTATTACAACACTTGCAGAATAGTTGTGTATCAATACATATAATACTACAACAAAATTTGATTTTTTTGAAGTTTTATATCAATACCCACACTATTAATAGAGGAGTATGTTGTTACCAATTATTAATATTTTGATATAAAAAAATGCCTCTAATTATTTTTGATGAAAACTATAGTATGCTAAATCATCATATTAAGCAAACACAAAATTAAATCATTAATCAATCAATTTCAAAAGAACTAAATCATTAGTAAATCAATTCCAAAAAAACTTATCATAAATTTGAAGTATGATATTTAGTATTTGTTTGACTCCAACCATTAAAAAAAATTAACTTTAAACTTATGCCCAAATATTATGGTCTTTACCAAATTTAGAAAATATAATATTTCAAAAAAATAGAAATTACATGAATCTAATAACTAGTTTATATAAACGAAATTAAATCTGTAAAAAATTAAAATAAAAATAAAAGAAGTTATTATTAAAACTATAATGACTTTTAAAAATAAAAACGAAATCAAAGAAAATATTAATGAATTTTTTATTTAAAAAGTAAAAATAATAATTATTGAAGGGAAACAAATGTCATATTCACACCACAACAATAATACATATCTTATAGTCACTATATTTAAACTCAAATAACTTTAGAAAAGATGACTAATAATATATGTGCATAGAACCTAACATAATATGCTAAATTAAATATTGATATCAAACGTAATGAGAACATATTAAATATTTAATAATTTATATCAAACCTAATGAGAACATATTAAATATTAAACTTATTAAATATTTATATTGAATAATACATTTTTATTAAAAGATATATGTTATAAATAAAAAAAATTCATTTCTAGAAAAATTAAATTTAATAAGAATTTTATAAACAAAATTAAACCTCTGAAATGACATACTTTTAAAAATAAAATCCAAACTCAAAAACAATAAATACTTTAATAACAAATTTATAAACAAAATTAAACTTCTGAAATAACATATTTTTATAAATAAAAACCAAATTCAAAAACAATAAATACTTTATGTAAACACAAAAACTATATTCATATCAAAACACTAATAACTTTATGTGCTTGAAAATAAGTAATGTGCACAGTATAACAAAACATCAACTAATACAAATCTTATAATCACCATATATACCTTTCGAAAAAATGACTCAATCTTTTTTACTAAAACCATATATCTTACCAATAAAAGAATGTTCTAGCTTCCATCACCCCATTCCACATATATATATATATATATATATATATATATATATATATATATATATATATATATATATACGCAATTGATTCCCTTCAACGATGAATATAAATAGACATTTTAGAAAGATGGATGGTTTTGATTACTACTTGTCTAACCATGATGATGTTATCTTATAAATAAAAGGATGTTCTAGCTTCCATCACCCCATTCCATATATATATCCATTTGATTCCCTTCAACGATGCATATAAATAGACATTTTAAAAAGATGGATGGTCATGATTACTACTTGTCTAACCATGATGATGTGGAAAATGATTGCTTATTCATAATGGCATAAAATTTATCTAGGACGGTCAATAATAGATTGAGCAAAAGCGTTAGTTGCATCATGCCTCCGGGATTTGAGGATGCCCAAATCAATCCTTGTTGTACAGTTGATAGTTTATAATAGATTCGGGAGAAACTAATAATTACTATCATGTGTCGGTGGTTCGAGTATCTCCAACTCTATCCAAGAAGAAACCAGACTATAAATTTCTGTTGTACTGAACTCTGGTTAAATTAGTCAGAATAATTGTTCGTGGTTAGAATCGGTCAGAATAAGTGATGTGAATAATGTTTTAGAGAATCTATTTATGATCTGACGGATGGATTGACATGTACAAATGGATTACTAGCAATCAATAAATATTCAGCAGTACTGCTCTTGCTCCAATATATATTGTACTAAAAATTTAAGGTGTATATGATATAGGGAAACCGTTCTTGTCATACCTATCGGTCAAACTTTGAATTTTGCAAGGTTTCGTGAAAAGACGCTGCTGCAGCAGGTACTGGACCAAACATTTAGAAAATGGTATTGCTTAGTCCTCGCTGACAGATTGACAAGAATACAAGTCCGACGTCATTCATTCATATATATATATATAAGTACAAAGTAATGGAGAGTAACGTTGGAAGGATAAAAGTACCTTGGAAAAAGCAAGATCTATCTTGCAGATCTGAAAATTAATGCAGAGAATCACAAAAGGGAATAGAGACACTAAACTAGAATAACATAGCTTTGAAAACAATACGGCTAATTTTATTATGAGGAAGAGATGAGCATTTTATAAACAATGCAATCATTTTCTTTATTTCTTATTTTTTAATTACAAAAGATAAAATCAAAATGCATTATTAGATAAAGCCAATATATTTAGATGTTTCCTTCTTTCCTAGTTTTTCAGAGGTTTCTCTCTTTTCTACTCTTGGATGTTTCTAATGAAAGAGTGCATTTTTTCTTAGTTTCCCAATCAGTGAGAGGTTGCTGATTTTTGTGTCCTTCTTGGTTGCCCAATTCCTCCCTATTTAGATCAGGACGCATCCTGGCTTCCTCCACCAAATGAGGGAAAGTGCATTGCAATGTTTCTGCAGTTATCAATTTTGTCTATGCTGGTGTGTGTCCCTTACGACCAACCATATATGAGAATTATGGCTGTTGTCGTGTATTTCGTTTCTTGAAGTCCAGAATTGTATCTTTGAGCAAAGGAGGCTGAAAATCTGGAATATTATCGACCGGGTGACGAATTGTAACATATTCCTCAAGGAGAGGTGGTACAAATAGTTTGAGATTATTAACATTAAGAACATCGTGGATGCCAAGCTAGGAAGGAAAGTCCAAGCGATATGCATTTTCTCCAATGCATTCCAGAACAGTATACAGGCCATATCGCAGAGTGTGCAGCTTATGATGCTGACCCTTGAAACGTTGCTTGTCCAACAAGAGCCACACACAATCTCCAGGTTGAAAATACAAAGATGTTCGCTGCTTGTCATGCCTCTGTTTGGCACGATCTTGGGCTACTTGCAAAGCAGCAGTTACTTGAGCTTGGCGTTGAGAAATGGAGTGTATAAAATGATGAGTTGATTTTTGTTCCTGTTGTTGATGTGCAGACCCAGAAGGGGTGATCGTCAGTGGCATCTCAGAGGGTGCACTTGGTTTAAACCCAAAGAAAACCTCAAAAGGTGAGAAACCAGTTGAGGACTGTGCTTCCCAATTGTAAGTATGTCGAATGATGTGCAAATATGTATCCCATTGTTTGTTTTTGGAAAAATAGCTGCGAAGTGAGTGAACCAAAGTACGATTGACAACTTTGGTTTGTCCATCTATTTGTGGATGGAAGGCAGTGGATAAGCGAAGTTGGAAACCCAACAAAGACCAAAGAGTACGCAAAAATGCACTGAGAAAGCGAGAGTCACGATAAAAAATAATGCTACTCGGCAAACCAAAGTGTGGCCACACACGCTGGAAGAAGAGATCTGCGGTCTGAGCAGCAAAAGTAGTCTTATGACAAGGAAGAAATATAGCCATATTGGAGAAACGACATACCACTACCCAGATAGCATCATGTTTATGGAAAGTAGTAGGAAGGCCACTTAAAAATTCCATGGAAATGGATTCCCAAGGACGAGAGGGAATTGGTAATGGCTGATACAAACCATGCTTACAGTTTGAGGACTTGCTTTGTGAACAAAGAGAACATGCACGAATGAATTTTTCCACTTGCTTGGGTAAGGCAGGCCAATAGAAGTGGCATTGAAGATTGAGAATGGTCTTGGCAGTGCCAAAATTCCCTCCGCATGAAGAGGCATGTGCTTCATGGATGAGAATGAGACGATCATCAGATTGTGGCACACATAGTTGGTTCAGTTTATACAACCAACCATCACGAATGGTATAATCAAGAAAGAGAGTTTGGTTTATGACTGTAGGTTGTTGCAGATCTTGCCATAGCTCACCAAAGATCGGATCTGTTGCATACATATCTTTCCAAGCATCATATGTAGCACAACGCACCTCTAGAATGTGTAGGACCTGAGTAAGCGGTCGACTTAACAAATCAACCATGTAATTATCACTTGTCCCCTTCTTATATTTAATCACCAGATGGAATTGTTGAATGTAAGAAGCCCACTTTAAATGGCGTTGCTCTTGAATCTTGCGTTGTGAGTTGATGAAGATTAGTGGATGATGATCTGTATGGAGGATGGTTTCTTTGCCAAGAATGTAATGGCGCCATTTCTTCAAAGCTTGCACTAAACTGTAGAATTCCTTGTCATAGGTGTTGTACATGAGCTTATCATTCGTAAGTGCCTCAGAATGGTATGACATAGGGTGGCCTCCCTGTTTAAGAACAACTCCAATGGCGAATTGAGAGGCATCAGTTTCCATCTCAAATGGTTTATTCATATCTGGAAAACGAAGAACAGGGGCAGAGCATAAGGCACTCTTGAGTTGAGCAAACTGTCGCTCAGATTCGGCATCCCAAATAAACTTTGCTTGATGAGAAAACTGGTGCAAAGGGCAAGCCAACCATGAGAAATGAGAGACAAACTTTCTGTAGAAATTAATACCTCCCATGAAGCTCTTGAGGTCGTGTGCATTGGAAGGGGCTGGCCATTGCACCAAGGCTTGTACACGAGAGGGATCTGGGCGAACCCCTATGTTGTCAATAATAAATCCCAAATATTGAACTGGTGTTTGTCCAAAATAGGATTTCTTTTCTTTGAATTGAAGGTGATGTGCTTGCAATAACTCAAGTATGGTGCGAACATGCTGAAGATGTTCTTCCCAAGATTTATTGAATACTAAAATGTCATCAAGGTAGATGACGACAAACTTACCCAAATGTGCCCTGAAAACATCATTAATGAATCTCATAAAGGTGGTCGGTGCATTGGTCAGTCGAAATGGCATGACCAACCATTCAAATAGCCCAAACGTTGTTTTAAAAGCAGTTTTCCATGTGTCGGGTGCATGCATGCGAACTTGATGGTAGCCTGCAGTTAAATCCATCTTTGTGAAGAAACAAGCCCCATGTAAGTGGTCCAAAAAATCCTCAATGCGGGGAAGGGGGTAGCGGTTTTTAACTGTGGCTTTATTAAGGGCTTGATAGTCTGTCACGAGGCACCATTCATAAGTATCATTTTTGGGAATAATAAAAGCTGGAGATGCACATGGCGAGGATGAAGTCTGAATATGACCGAATGTCAACAATTCTTCAATTTGGCATTGTATCCCAGTTGCCTCTCGAGGAGCAAGGCAATAAGATGGGGTACTGGGTAAGGAAGCACTAGGAATAAGATCAATGTGGTGTTCAACATAGCGTGCTGGAGGTAGCCCTGTGGGTTGGGTGAAGACATCTGCAAATTCATGAAGTAGAGGAGCCATTGAAGGAGGGACTGGATTGGTGAGGTTGTCTGGCCTGACAGGGCGAACCAAGCACAAAGAAACATCTTGGTTTAAATTGGCTCTCATAATGGGAGCTTTGCCAATGGAAGGTTGGGTTGATGTGCTAGCTAAGGATGTGAGCACATAGGTGTGCCCATCATGCTGCAAGTGGTATTGGTGATCTGTAGCATGATAAGCAGCATTTCGAGCCTCTTGGTATGGAATTCCTAGCAATAAATCAGCACAATCTAGAGGAGAAACATCACATACAACAATATCACGAAAAGGTCCAATAGCAAAGGTGACATCACAACATTGTGAGATGGTAAGACGAGGACCGTCCTTTCTGACCCAACCGAGATGATATGGGTGTGGGTGAGGAGTGGTGGGAAGGCAAAGGCATTCAACTAAGTCCTGTGACACAAGATTATTTTGACTCCCATTGTCAAGAATAAGCATGGCCAACTCATGTTTGATTTGACAATTATGGGTAAACAAAGGCGTAACAGAGGTGTTTGTTGCATTAGCAGTCATGAGGATGAGAGAGGGGTCCACTTCTGTTGGATTTTCGTGAGAAACAACTGGAAGTGGGGTAGTGGCCTTTGGTTGTTCGACCTCTGTAAAAAGAGTCTTGTGAGGGCGGAGATTTTTCAGTACTCGAAAATCTGTAGAAGCATGTGAGTTGGTCTTATGAAATGTACACCAGGCAGTGTTGTGAGGTGTGGGGTATGAGGCAGAGGCAACATTAGAAGAACCAGAGGGAGATGGACCATTTCTGGCTTGAGGATATCGGATTCGAGTACCCACTTTGTGTTCCACAGCCACGGCCCGAATAAAGGCCTTATCTCATGAGGCACTATCAAACAGCTCAACTTCATGATGAAGAAGCATTAGCAAACCATAATTAAATTTGATAATTAGTACCTCTTCTCGATCGGATATATGGAGTTGAATGTGAAACTTGTAGAAGACATCAATGTAGGCTTGCACTGATTGATTGGGTAGTTGTCAAAGTTGCAACCATTTGGCAAGGAGATTTTCTATATATCCTGGAGGATAGAAGCGTTCTCGTAAGGCCTCGCAAAAGAGATTCCAAGATGTGATAGGCGTCGATCTGGTCTCGGCTTGTTCTCCAAGTTCCACAACCAAGGACATATTCTCAAGATGTGTATCCCACCATTTTGTGCTAGGCCTTCCAACTGTAGACCGGCGATCTGAAGTTTCATCTCCTCTTCCATCATTGGACAGGTTCTAAAATAGTTGGAGAGACTGCGGAGCCATCAATCAACAGTCTCACCATTCATTTGCCCTGATAGTTTTGGCAGTTGAAAGCATGTATCACGCTGCATTTGCCCTGGACGACGTTGTTGTTGTTGCAGCGTGATTAGCTCTTGAAGATCCCTAACTAAATCATTTATTAGCGAGTCTGCAGGGGAGGGCTCTTGACGCTCTTGATGGGGTGACATTATTTTCGTCCACCGAATGGAGTGAAATGTATGACCCTTTAAAAAATTTCTTTGAACAAGTGGATGGCTTCCAAGATCTTATGCTCCGATACCAATTGATCTACTTGCAGATCTAAAAATTAATCCAGAGAATCACATAACAGAATATACACACGAAACTGGAATAACACAGCCTTGGAAACAATACCACTAATTTTATTATGAGGAAGAGATGAGCATTTTATAAACAATGCAGTCATTCTCTTTATTTCTTATTTTGTAATTACAAAAGATAGAATCAAAATGCATTATTAGATAAAGCCAATATATTTAGATGCTTCCTTCTTTCCTATCTTTTCAGATGTTTCCCTCTTTTCTACTCTTGGATGTTTTTAATGAAAGAGTATGCTTTTTCTTAGTTGCCCAACCAGTGAGAGGTTGCTGATTTTTGTGTCTTTCTTGGTTGCCCAATAGTATGAATAGGGAAATAACTATATATAATGTTATAGGGCACTCAATATGATACTACAATTTTTTATGGTTATTAACGTGTAGGGTTATTTGTGGGATTTTGTACTTGGGAAAATTTAATCTATATTAATGGTCTTATAACATTGTAGAAGGCAAAACTCAACAACAGACCACCTCATTAAGTTTAGGATTATTGCGAAGGAATTTTGTAATGATAAATCCAATCTCTTTTGTTGCTTTGTGGGCTTTAGAAAGGCTTTTGATACGGTACCTAAAAACAACCTATGGAATAAATTAGAAGAGCTAAAGGTTCCTTTCGAGTTGAGAGCTGTCGTTATAAGGTTATAACATAATGTAATTTCCAACTTAAAGAGAAATGAGGGGTGGTCGAAAGATATTAAATGTAATATCGGAGTTAAAGAAGGTTTTCCCCTCTCCCCTACCCTATTTGGCATTTACATTGACAAGCTAGAAGGTTGTTTAGAGGAACCAGGCTGTAGTGGCACGATCTTAGCTAGAATAGTCATCATCATTCTTTTGTATGCTAGCGATATTGTTTTTATGGCAAGGTGTCCATGAGATCTTGATAAGCAATCTAGACTTCTTAAGGACTTCTGCTCTACCATGGGTATGACTGTTAACACTCACAAAATGAAAGTTATGATTATCAAATCCAGGAAGGACACTTATGCTAATTTTTTGTATGAAAATAACAGCCTGGAGGAAGTGTCTTCTTAAGAGTACCTAAAAATTGATATTCATCATAAGCTCAACTGGAACTATAGCATTGAGAAAATGATTAATGGAGGGTGGAAAGCTTATTTTGGTCTGGAAAATAATTGTAAAGCATCAAACCTTGTGGTGTGGGATAAAAACAAGCTCCTATTTGGAACTTTAGTCACTGATGTTATCATGTATGGATGTGAGGTTTGGGGTTGCAGCATCTCTACAGAATCATGGAAAAAGATTGAACAAATCCAGAAGCGTTTTATAACCACATTAGTTGGTTTGAAACGTCGACCTAATCCTAATGATGTGATTAATCCGAAAGTTCTTTTATCTAAATCCAGAAGCGTTTTATAACGTATAACCTCAAAATTAAAAGCAATACACCCTATCATATTCTCCTTATAAAAGTGGGCCTTTCCCCTATCAAGAGCCTCAGTATGACTAGGCTCCTGTTGTACAAGAACAAAATCAATAACATGGGGGACCATAGACTTCCTAAGCTAGCTTTAAATTCTAGCCAAAACCACCTAAGGCTTAAACCAGTTTGGTATAAAGATACCAGGGCCTTGTTAAAGCATTGGGAGATTGACAAAAATGTTGCATTGCAAAATATTAATAACGTTAAAAATATTGTTGCTTCTAAGTTTAAAGAGAAAATGTGGTGTGAGAAAAATTTAGAGGCTAAAAGAAAATTAAGATATTATATGGAGGTCATCAGCCCTACTCTAGAAGATCAAAAGTATCTATGTGTTTTAAGTATCTCAAAGAAAAAAATTAATATAGCCAAGATAAGAACGAACTCTCATGAGCTCCATAGTGAAACAGGTCGTTGGCCAGTTCCCAAAACACCATGGGGGGAAAGGATATGCCATCTCTATGAGAATATGAACATTGAGGATGAAAATCACTTCCTCTTAGAGTGCCCTATGTGCACCCACATTAGATCTTAGTTTCATAATCTTTGCTGCAATACCGACCTTCCTAGCCTTTTAACATGTCAAAATTAGAGTGAGCTCAGGACGCTTCTCTCCAAACTCTTTGAGCATAGGAGTACAATTTTAAAACAAACAAAATAATTTGTTTTTTTAGGTCATATAGACCAAAATTTGGTCTCATAGATGTTAACCATCATCATCATCATCATATAGGGTTATTAATGTGTGTGGTTATTTGTTAGATTTTGTACTTGATTAAATTTAATGGGTAACATATATTGCCATGCAATAATAACCCTATAACATTGTATATATTGATAGCCTTATAAATAATAGAACTTTTAGCAATTCATTATAATTTCACATTTAATTCATATATAATAATTAGTTCATATATCATCATTGGTAAGAATACTATTTAAAAAAAAAAAATCAATTTTCCTTTTTGTTTTAGGTGTCCTTGTTTTACATTGGATCCTTTTCTCTTCTTCTATTTGTTTAGTATAATTTCTCTTGTTTCTGGGTTGTTCGTCATATTTTTGTTTCTTTTAAATTAATTTTGACATTATATATATAATCTTCCATTTATTTATTATTAGATATTCTCTAACCATCTTTTCTCTCTCTTCTTTTTTATATATATTTTCTTATGCTTCATTTTTATTTTATTTAATTATATTGGATTTTATATTATATTGATATTTAATATAATAAATAATAATATGTGATTAATCCTAAAGACATCTATCTAGAATTGAAATTATCATATAAATATATAACTAGCATTTGCACAGAGAGGTGAAAAGTAAAGCCGGAGAGTGAGGATTATTTGTCTTTTGTAGACATCTTTATTTGTTAATGTAATCAAATATTCTCTTTGACTTCTAGCTTTCCCTAATTTATGATGAATGATGACCAAAACTCCACTGCAATTGGCTTGCACTCAGGCCAAATTTTATTTGTCTTTATTTTTATTTTCTTAACAAATCGATTGCATCCCCCAATGCTTTCTGCGTTTTAATTCAACTTCACGTACACAAATAGTAATTTTTAGATAGCTGGATTTTGTTGCTTTGGTCCATCTATTTCAAAATAAGTATCAGATGAACGAATCGAGATGTATTTTTAGGTGCAAATTCCATTTGCTGTGTGAAATTAGAAGTTGACGTTGTTTTCTTTCAGTCCTCGTTTTTGTATCTCACATATGTACAGATCAACAGATTAAAAATTAAATCAACTATAACCTGGACACTTGATGTGATCACTAATGTGACTTTATTACATCTGAATCGACCATGGCTGCGAGTTTGTGAGAATTTCAGAGTCAATTTTGGAATATCTAAACAGATGAAAATTATTAACAATCAAGCATATGAAACGCTCAAGACCTTGGCTGACAGGGAAAAATAAATTCTTAATATTGAAGAGATCTCCTGGAAATTGAAGAGTAGGAACAGGTGGATCAAAGAGGGCAATTGCAACTCTAAATTTTTTCACAAATGTGCCAGTGATCGTAGAAGCCGGAATACAATTTGGCGGATTAAAAATGATGATGGCTGTTACGCTACTACTACGCCCAACATTCAAGAGGCTGCACATAAACATTTTAAAACTTTCTACCAACAGGATCAACAGATCGATGACAACTGCCAACAATGGGTTATTGATCATATTGGTAGAATCTATGAGGAGGCTGATATTATAGCGCTGGATGAACACATCACAACGGAAGAGGTCGAAGGGGTGCTTAAATCCCTCCCACATGAAAAGTGCCCAGGTCCTGACGGATGGACCTCTGAATTCTTCATTTTCTTCTTTGACATTATGGGGGTCGAGCTGATAGAAATGGTGGAACTCTTTAGAACTTCTGGTCATATACCAGAAAATTTAAATTCTACATTTATTGCTCTAATTCCAAAAAATGACAACCCCACTACATTTGGAGAATTCCGCCCTATTGCTCTCTGTAATCTGTTATATAAGATCACATCCAAACTAATTGCGAACAGATTGAAACAAGCTCTATCAAAACATATATCTCCAGAGCAGTATGGTTTTCTTCCTGGCAGGTCCATTCATGATGTTATTGCGGTTGCCCAAGAGATCCTCCACTCCATACATTCCGAGAAAAGAGAGGCATTGATTATGAAGGTTGAATTGTATAAGGCTTATGATACCCTCGACTGGTCTTACATCTGTTTGGTCCTATTGAAGATTGGGCTGCCACTCTGGATTATCTGCTGGATCATGTCCTGCATTACCACTGTTCGATATGTTGTGATTGTGAATGGACTGCCTATAGCATTCTTTGAGGCGGGTCGGGGACTCTAACAAGGCTGTGCATTGTCCCCACTAATATTCATTTTAATCATGGATGGTTTCAGTCAGCTGATAAAAATGGCCACTGAGAAAGGATATGTCAACGGTTTTCATTTCTCAGATTCCATTACTATCTCCCATTCATTATTCGTTGATGATATGCTGTTGTTTTGGATTCTTAAAAGGAATCACTGGTTTTACATTCTCTTTCTTCTTAACAGGTTCGCCGCGGCTACAGGCTTGTGCATCAACAAGGCTAAATCCTTCTTATTATACGAGTTCGGTGATATTGACGAGATCAGGTTCATTGCTGATTTTCTCGGAGTTGGAATTCAAATGCTCTCTAGGGGTTTGAAATATCTGGGATATAGCATTAAACCATGCGGTTACAAGCGATCGGATTGGCTCTGGTTGCTTGAGCGGTTCAAAAGTAAAATCAATCAATGGACCCACAGATAGCTCTCCATGGGCGGTAGATACATCATGGTTTAGGCGGTGTTATCCCAACTTCTGGTTTATTGGGGTCACTTATTTTATTTGCCCGCAAATATTGTGGCTGATATCAACAGAATTATAGCTCGATTCCTATGGAACGGATCTGCTAACACTTACAAATTCCACTTAGTCAGACTTGAAATCTTGAGCAGGGCCAAGGAGCATGAAGGATGGGGCATCCTGGACACCAGGATCTTTAACATGGCCCTACTCATCAAATCTTTCTGGCGAGCTTTAAACGGAACAAGAATCTGGTCAGACATAATTAAATTCAAATATCTGGAAGATGATACCCTTCATAATCTTCTCTGTAATGTTTACTATATTCCAGCGAGATTCTCGTTTATATGGGGAAGTTTTAAGAAAATTCTGAGTCAAACAGCTAATAGATTGACTTGGCTCTTCCGGGATGGAAGTAGAATACCTTTGGGGGACATTAATATGCTAGGTTTTGACAGGCACACTAAATTATCTGCCCGTCTCGTCCACATATTGGCACATCGAGGCATCATCTACCTGTCTCAAACTATTTATTCTTGGTCATTCGGTGCCCCCATTTTTTAAAATGCAACACAACTGGACATTCATGGTGTGGATGCCTCTGAATGGGAACTAGTGGCACAATCCTTGCGGGCTTCTAGGGTATTTCGAGCAGTTGGTGGCGACTGCATTGTCTGGGATGGGCCGACAGTGGGCAATATGCATATCGTGCATGATATATACCACAAAATCAACTCCCAGGTTAATTCTGAACATTATACACGATTTTTTGCCCCATTCTGGAAGCGGCACCTGCCTACGAAAATTGTCCTTTTTGGGTGGCTTGTTTGGAAAGACAGAATTCTATCCTGGAATAATCTGATGAAGAAAGGTATGTTGGGACCTAGTAGATGTGCTCTATGTGTTTGCGCTGAGGAGTCTACCACACATCTTTTCTTTCTATGTCCAGTGGTAAAACAGCTATGGAATATATTCTCTGTTCATTTCAACAACCTGACAAGGGATCCTCAAGATTTTATAACCGCCGCTCAGGAATGAGATTCACTGAACAATAGATTTCGATCACTGCCTTTCATTTTAATATGGGAAGTTTGGAATGCTAGGAATCAACTCATTTTTTATGGCCACCCATTCAATTTACCACACATCTATTGCGCCATTATGCGCAGGATTGATGATCTACCCATCATACAAAACATTACAATTGATGGTTCCTGTAGAATCTGACCACATGAGGTTGGATTACCAGCTGCTTATTTTGATGGTGCCTGCGAAGATGGGACTATGGGTTGTGGAGCCTGGATAAAAATCTCCGGCAAAGAAAGAATTCACTCACACTCGAATGGTGGCCCGGGCACCAACAACAAGGCAGAATTGATGGCACTATGGGCCGGGCTTTATGCAGCTGCTGACATGGAATTATCAGATGTTCATATTTATGGAGACTCAGCTTTGGTCATTGGCTGTATCAGGGGCAGTTTACATATACAATCTCCAGACCTACAGGGATGGATAAGCAGAATTCGTCATCTATGGCATATACTTGGCTCTCCTCCATTATCCCACATTTACAGAGATCTGAATATGAGGGCAGATGGTCTGTCTAAAATGGGTTTAAATTCTGAATTTGGAGCCATACAGGTGGTTCAATACTGGGATGGGGTTCGCACAAGGGAGTCATCCATCCCTATCCCATGACAGTTGGTAAATAAATTCATCTATGGCTTGGATTTTTGTTTTTTGCTAATCCTCATATTTTTGTTTGACTCTTATTCCCTCGACGTTTTCCTACACCACTCAAGCGAGCCAGATTTTCATCACAACAAGCGAGCCTGATGGACTGTTACATGCCTCTCTGTAATGGGACCTTCAATTATTTCTCAGTCTTGAAGTTCATCGCTCAGGTTTAAGATGAAATTGGGTTCGGATGTCCCTGTTCATAGACTCTTTTGTCAAGCTACTGCTGCCTTTCATTTACCAAATCATGCTGTCAAGAGAGCCTGGTCATTATATTATGCGCACAGTAGTCCTCTCAAGCGAGCCTGATATTTTCATTGCTCCAATCATTTTGGTTTCTGGGTGCCGGCTTTATTTATTCGAGCCAGTTCTCTGCGACACATGATTGGCCTTTCAACATAGCAATATGACTTTCACATGCGTGTCTATTGATCATACAACTTCATATGCTGATCTTACAGGTGAAGCCAGTTCTGATATGTTCCCCAATGTTCCTGTAATACACTATTTTATATTAACACACATGTTATATTTTGCCTTCACTACAACTTAAGGGGCGATCAAGCGAGCCTGAATATTATTCAACGTCAGTAGCTATCTTGTCAAGCGAGCCTGAAATGTTTTCTTCTCACTGATCCAATCGAAGGAATATAAGTGATCCAGATTTCTATTTATATTGCATACAGTTTCATATTAACAATCTTTGACCACAATGTTGCAGTGCTTATCTCTTTTTCACAGGGCTATCAAAGTTATTAACAAGCGAGCCATATTTATACCTCGTTCCTTTTTCCATTTCACATGTTTTTGAAGAGTTCAACATCTGACCGTCTCTATTCCTCTCTTTAAATAGAGTGGCCATTTTAGTGTTCCCTTTGCTGGACTCGGAATTTGTTCTGGGTGATTTTTCCTTAGTAATGTTTTGGTCAATACTATCTTTCTATCCGCCATGACACCATTCTTCATTAGAATATGTCACTGGGGATTGATGTTTTTGACCAGGAGCCCATGATGGAATGTAATGTTACGAACTATGCACTGTTAATTCAAACAACTTTTTTTTCTTTCTGAAAAAAAAGTAAACTTAGCATTCTCATGACCTCAAAGTATTTGGTCCAAAATTGCAACAATGCGGTGGAAGTGGATATCAGACAACGGAGTATTGAGTATCGTGGTCATGTCAACCAGTACGGGTTATTCAGTGTTCTGACGTTGTTGATTGATAACATTGTTATCATTATTAGTGTTCTCCCTAGATACTAGATCTTGAGACTTAAGTGTATTGTAATATACATTGGCTTTCAATGTATTGAAGTATACATTGGCAATGTCTACTCTTTCATGTGGCTTGAAAATGAGGTAGCATTTGTATTTGGTGTTAGCTTTTCTCAAAAATAGCAAATCTTTATTTTCATTTTCAGAAGTGTGTGAGAGGATAAGTTTATGGACATTTATATTGAAAACTAACTAATTATTGTTATTTTGTGGTTACGTCAACAAAATATTGTTTTAAGGAAAATTTTAGGGGAGAAATTTCACAAATAAATTATTTTTTTGGCATTTTCAAAAAAAATATTAGTTAATTTGGTTAAAAATAGTCTATATATATATATGATTAAATGGATCATATTCCCCAAAATATTACCAATTTTAATAATACATAACATATTTTCTATATATTATTTTTCAAACCAGAATAATCACCAACAATACTATATATATATATATATGAAAATATATACAAACAATGTTTATTATTAACCACTAAAACTTTGAAAATATTGTTAATGCAATTCACACAGCAAATACAGTTGAATATGGTTGCTTTCATTGAGTGTACCAAAAACTATGCAAGAGGAGAGAATTAATGTAGCCCTTGAATAAAATGACCGAAGTCAAGCAAGTAAATTATTTAGAGCTTACTTAGTATAAAAATTAAAACACGACCCATGTACTTTTGGCTAGTTATTTGAGACATTGGACGATAACATGTTTATAATGACCACCAATATTATGAAAAATAAATACCAATAAAAATAATTACAGAAAATAGAAAAATAAATTTTAAAGTCTTTATATTTTACTGAATTAACACAATTCACCTAATATTTAATATATAATCACGTAGTTTAAAAAAGTAATAGAATGGTTCAGAATCTGGTAAAGATTTTGAGAAAATCTGACAGATTTTGAGAAAATCTGACAAAGATTTTATCATAATCTTGTTTACAGTGGTTAAACTTCAGTATTTTGGGTGCCTTAAGGGCTTTTGATAGTGTTGAATCCATTTTCACTATCAAAAATGGATTCCAAACACTCCAACTACTTGATTTTTTGAATTTTATTTTACTGGATTTTAGCAGTTTTCTGCCAACCGAGCTATTTTGTACTCTGGGTAGACAACTTCATATACAATACTTACATGACCTCAAGAATAATAATAACAAATACTAAACAACAATAAACAACAATACTGAAAAACAATTATAAGAAAAATATACAATACTTATATGACCTCAAGGATAATAAGAACAGTAGTAAACAACAATGCTGAAAAACAATAATAACAACTAGTGCTAAACAGCTGAAAAAGAATAATAAGAACTAGTACTAAACAACAATGCTTAAAAAACAATATTACATATTACACTTGATCAAAGCATTCGGTTAAACAATGTCGTTTACGAGTTTTGACTAAATTTGATTTATTCGCATTTTTGAGAAACTTGTCATCATTTAGAATAATGATGAGTACACTCTCATTATCACAAAGTCAAAAAGTACATAACTTAAGCGTGAAGTTCTGAATCTCATGTCAAATGTGTACATCATGCCACTTTTTTATGTGGTCCTCACATTGTGAAGAAAGTGGCGCTACTTCTCTATCTTGTGCTGTACAATTACTTAACCTTTATCCTGCTCGCTCACACAAATCAAGATTCAATACAATTGTAAACTCCAAAGTTTTCCTTGTGCCTCGTTTAGATCAAATTCACCTCGCATCCCAAAACCAAAGTTCTTACATTTAAATTCGAAAGTTCTTACAGCATAGCCCTGAGGGTAAATTTTTGCCGGAATGAGATAAAATAAAAATTCAAAGAACTCAATACCATTATGCGTGACTACAAATTTTTGTAAACCTACATTGTATGAAGTAACCCCGTCCGGTGCTGGTTTATATTTCATGTATTCATGAATTCCATTTGTATATCCATCATTTACCTCTTCATTTGTTTGTAGATCATATGCACGGGCTAATTTAGAATGATTGAGATAGATAGACCCCGGGTAGAATAGGTATGATTGGTTGTCATCAGGGCACCCTCCTTAAAGGTGACAATAGTGGGTAGGGCTACTACTTGACTTGCGTTTCATACATTCACCACACAAATATGATGGCGAAGCATAATGGGTCGTGAGGTCCTTCAAAATATAAAAGTGACAAGCATAAGCATAAAATATTAGAATTAAACTCCTTCAAAATAGAAAAGTATAAGGATAAGGATAAGATATTAAAGTGATAAGGATAAAGATAAGGATAAGGATAAGATATTAAAGTTTAAGAAAATATTTTAGAATTTTAAAAAAATTTCAAGGAAATTTGTAGAGTCAATATGATGGTTATTCATAATGGTATTCAATTTTTTTAAATAAATTATTATCAAGATATCAAGATTAAATAAGTATTTAAAAATATATATATATAATATATCATGGTTTATAAAATAAGCATATTAAAATTTGTTAAGAACAATTAAATATCTAAAAATGTTAATTGACAAAAAAGGTGATGTAAAATAGTATAATAATTTACTTAAGTGTACATTTCACTTTAGTTAAAAGAATAAGATTAGTGATGAAACAAAATGATGTAAGGAATATTGCAATTCATTACTTAGAAAACATGTAGTTTAATCATCACATTGTAAGTTTGTTTGATATTTCTATGTTGGCTAGTTGATTACATGATATTTATAAATGAAGTGTTTCCACTTTATATGAGTGACTAGATATTATTTTGATTGGCTTGATAGTTACAAGCATAACTAATCCTTGGGATTGATGGAAACATATTGAATAGATTTGGCATTGGAATCAATAGAGTCAATATATATTTTAGGATGCAAGGTGCACTAACCAAGGAAATTGAGAGATTTGACCAATGCTCCACCAAGTTTTCAGATGAGAAAGCAACTACTCACAAGGGGCACATGGGAGAACACTCCAAAATTTAAAGAATTTTTAGGGGACTTGGGATGTCAATGTCTGTGTATTATAAATTTGATTCAAATTCAAATTCAATAATCAAATACATTGATTCATACATCGTAAAGATTTAATGAAATAGGAATAGTAAATGTATACATTGATTCAAAATTCATCATTCTTTATTCTAAAATTTAATTGGTACTAAGAAAAATAGTAGATACTAAAGTCTAAAGATTAAATGGTAAATTGAAATTACTCAAACTCAAAAATAGTAATGAGTGATATCATAAGTATCTGGAGTCAATACCCAAAATTTAAAAGTAAAAATGAAAAATGGTTAATATTATCATAATAAAACAAATAGACAAATAGATAATCCACACTAAAATAGAGAATTAGAGATAAACTAAACCAAAAAAATGAATCAAAGAAAAAATACACAAATATTTAAATTTTAAAAAAAAATGCACAAATATTTAACTCAATAAAGCTATTTTGTTTTTAAAATAATTTTCTTAATTTTTTTAAGCATAAAAATACAGCTTTAAAAAATTCTTAATATAAAAAATAGATTTAATAAACTACAATTAATTTAATATTAATGAATTAATCATCTCTTTATATATATATATATATATATATATATATTCTTTTAAATTAAATGGGTTAAAAAGTATTATGATGATGATGGTGGTTAACGTCCACTGAGACTAATCTTTGGTCTATCCGACCTAAAGAAAAAAGTTATTTAGTTTGATTTAAGATTTATTCCTATGCTCAAAAAGCTTAGTGAGAAGCCTCCCGAGCTCACTATAATTTTGACATCTTAAAAGGCTAGGAAGGTCAGTATTGCAATAGAGATTATGAAATTGAGCTCTAATATGGTTGTACGGGAGGAACTTTAAAAGGAAGTGATTTTCATCGTGGATGTTCATATTCTCACGGAGATGGTGCATTCCTTTCCATCCATGGTGTTTTAGGAACTGTCCAACCACATGTTTCACTATGGAGCTCATGAGAGTTCTCTAATCTTAACTATATTAATTTTCTTCTTTAAGCTAGTTAAAACATAGAAATACTTATCATCTTATTTATTTATTTTTAATATTAAAAACTAAAGTAAAACAAAATTAATTAAAATATAAGTTATTATTAATTATTATATTTTTAAGTAATTAATATTTATTTTTTATTCTTATTAATATTTTTAAGTTAAATATACTATCGTGTTTTATGAATTATAATATTAATTATACATTTCATTAAAATGATTATTAATAAAATATATGAAGTATAGTATAGATGTATTTTAAACCCATATTTTTTAACTATTTTATAGAAATACAATTTATTTAACTGTAAACTTATTTTCAAGTTCTGAACTCAAAATTTTTTATAAATTTAATTCTTATTAATACTGGCTAAATCTATACTTGATATAAATCTATACTATTGATATTATTCAAAATATTCAAAGACATTTTTATATATGCGCTTTCGCAGTTTCATGTTGATGTTGTTATTTCTAACATCACATGAAAACATTAACCTCCATAAACACTAGTACTTTAATTTTGACAGAATGATAAATGGTCAGGTTAAGAAATAATTACCTAACTGGAGCAAGTTAGCCATTGCTTATTCTGGCGAATTATGAACGGACGACATATTAAAAAGTGAATATTTGAAACAATAGTTACCCAACTGGAAGATAATAACCACCATGCAGTTCAGAATATAAAAGCTTAAAGCAGTGAATAGCCCATTATGAATGTACAAATTTAAAGCGCTGAATAATCCACTCATTCGCAGTTTCGGTCTGCTTACTAATAACCAAAGGTAAAGTCTACATGGTTCATCCATGACAAACCAGCATATTATTATACCGTTGTTTAATTGTTAGAGGTTTTGGTTCTTTGTTATGTTTAATTTATTATTATTTTTTCAAAAACTTCCCGTTGTTTAATTGTTAGAGGTTTTGGTTGTTTGTTAGGTTTAATTTATTATTAGTTTTTCAAAAACTTCCATAGTGATGTTGAAATTGTAGATATATTTTTAATTTCTTTAATAAATTTATAAGTTTAATGGTATAATCTATATCTAAAATTTATTAGGTATGATATAATTGTATTGCAAAGCAGTAAAAAAATCTCAAAATATTGAATTAATTTATATATTAAATATATAATTTAAATAATAAAATTAATAAAAATTTATATATTAAAATTACAGTTAAACAATAGAATATGAAGAATTAGATCACAGCATTAACCTAAAAAAAAATTACATACCTAAAACTGAGTCATAGAATTAGAACTCTACAAAATGAGTATTAGTACACTTATAGATCCATTTTAACTAAGCATTTAATATGGAGCGAGAAGGAACAAATTTCTTCTACAAAATGTGTATTAGTATATTCATAGATCTATTGTAACTAAACATTTAATATAGGGCGAGAAGGATTAAATTTCTTCAAGTGCAAACTTATTTTAGTGTGAAAAAAATGTGTAATTTTTTATTTTTAAAATTTTATTTTTAAATGCTATAGAAATTATATAACATGTACACATTAAACTGTTTTTTTGTTATTAATATATTTTTAAGTATAAGTAAATATTAATTCATATTAAAATATTTTATTCATAATTCACATTGGATATTATTTCTCAAAAGTTTAAGGTTTAAATATCTCACATATTTTTTTTAAAACTTCTAATTACAATATTTTAGAAGAGTATAATTTTTAAGTATCTTATACATACATTGTTTACTTCTAATTAATTTACATCAAATTATATTAGGTCATATGGACAACTATTAAACATGCAAAACTTTTTTTTCCTTTTTTTCCTTTTTATTATACCCTCCACAATTTTTCTATTTCGAAAATGTTTTATTTTTATTTTAAAATCTAGAGAC
Source organism: Pinus albicaulis (assembly GCA_034641835.2). Lineage (NCBI taxonomy): Eukaryota > Viridiplantae > Streptophyta > Pinopsida > Pinales > Pinaceae > Pinus > Pinus albicaulis. Next base: position 233,217,605 of record CM076578.1, read on the forward strand.
ATACTTACATGTCGCCTTCACAGTAGGTCGTAGAATGAGTCTCTCAACTCCAAAATAAGATCAGATGAATTGCAGTGATTATTTGATACAGTGATATAGACATTGAGTGTAGTATTGAAAACGATAATCGACAATGGAAATAAACAATGTTATATATATATATATATATATATATATATATATATATAACGATTTGGTACTATATATGTTCACAAATAACATCTACCTACTATTCCTTTTTCACTTTTGAAAATTATACGAGAGACGAAGTGTTACCTTACTCTACGAGCTCAGTGCACATACACTATTGCATAACTCAAAGGAAGAGATGGCGTAATGTATTAGAGTTTCAATCCCAAGAAAACGTAAGGGTTTTTAGTGCACTTCTTCTAATCCACTTTTTGACTAACAAACGATGATGAATTTTTGCGCGGATACTTTGGCACGGAACTGTCAGGACCCTGAGTCATCGAGTCATGTGACCATGTTATCGCAAGCACGCCCATGTCCGAGATCGATATTGACTAAATTGGGTTGTGCGATGACTTGGTGTGACATTCGACGATGTCCAACGGTGATGGGTGCACATATAACGAGTGTGTCGTATTGGTGGTCGTCAACCCTTGGCGATGAGTGGGCACACTGTATGGGCAGCGGCCACCTTGGGCGAGTCGTGCATGGTGGACGGGCGAGTAGTTAGTCCCACCTCCGTTAATCCTCCATGGAACGAACCCTTATACAATGGCTCCACATGTTACCATTATAATGTAACTCCACACACCACCATCCTTTCAACCAAATCTTAATGCTACAGACTATTGACTGGAATTTGGTTATTTCATTCAGTGAAAACCATTCTCTAAGAGTGCCTCTTGGAATTATAAAGAGATAATTTACTCATAATGTGTAGTAACTCTCTAGAGTTTGTCAATCTAAATATATGTCCTAGACCTCACAATGAATGTGTCTAGGGCTTGTAGTTGGTCCCACCTGCGTTAATCCTCCATGGAATCAATCCTTATACGATGGCTCCACATGCGACCATTCTAATGTGGCTCCACACACCACTGTGCTTTCAACTAGATCCCAACACTACTGGGCATTGAGTGGAATTTGGTTATTTCATTAAGTGAAAACCTTTCTCTAAGAGCGCCTCTTGGAATTATGAAGAGATAATTTTCTCATAATGTGTATTAACTCTGTAGAGTTTTTCAATCTAAATATGTGTCCTAGACCTCACAATGAATGTGTATGGAGCTTGTAGTTGGTCACAACTGCATTAATCCTCCAGGGAATCAATCCTTATACGATGGCTCCACATGCGACCATTCTAATGTGGCTCCACACACCACCATCCTTTCAACCAGATCCCAAAGCTACTTTCTATTTAGTGGCATTTGGTTATTTCATTCAGTGAAAACCTTTCTCTAAGAACGCCTCTTGGAATTATAAAGAGATAATTTTTTGATAATGTATAGTAACTCTCTAGAGTTTGTCAATCTCATTATGTGTCCTAGACCTCACAATGAATAATATTCAATCTGAATAGATGTAAGTATGTGTAGTTGTAAGGAATCTATGGATGTGTAGATGTAAGGAATATAGGGATCTAATAGGAAATTTATTCCTTTTAAAAATGAAAGATGCCTTCTTGTAGTTGAGCAAATTTCAATCTTTATTTGCATCCTAGAATTTGAAATGGAATTATTTCCTTTTTTATACCATTTTTTTCTTACCTCTCCTTTTGAAAGACTCAAGTCAATATTTGTAACGTATATTATAATCATCCCAAATTCTCCCCACATAAGTTTGTAGTACACCAGTTGTAAAATTGAAATATTATCTAATATGATTTTCTTCCCCACATAAGTTTGTAGCACACCACTCATCAAATTGAAATATTATATAATCTTCTTTCTTGGTATAAATTTTTGTTAGTCTCTAAGATCCCTTTTGTTGGTTAACCTACCTTCATAATTACATGGAAGCTTTTATTTTTTCATTGACTCATAATTGCACAAAAGCTTTTGTTTTTTCATTGACCATTCATTTTAAGTTGGTAAGGCTCATGGCTTGAGAATACAATCACATTCATTGGCTTGTATGCTAGCATGTGGGAGGAATATGCCAGTTGACAAGACTTAGTGATTGGGATTTCATCAAATCTTTGGGATTAAAGTTATTCCACAAATAATCTATATAGAGACTATATATATATATACATAGACCTAAAATACCAAAAGGGGTATTTTGTGTAGCCTTGGTACGAAACGTTGGATAATAATATAAGAACCACATATAGGCATTTTATGGATGCATTGTTAGAAGGTGATGTTTGATGAACAATGAAAATCTCAATAGTTCATATTTTCATGTCTTCAAGCATGAAAGGAAGACCAATTTATACAACTATGAACTCTAGATTTATGGTACCCAAAATAACTTAATATTTGCATGCCTTTAAGCATTAAAGGAAGACCAATTTATACAACTATGAACTCTAGATTTATGGTACGCCAAATAACTTACGAGATATTTATGGTATCAAATCCAACTGAATTTGGAAGTGGCATCAAAATCAAGGACTTGAGGAACATGATCCTTAGTTTATCCCTAAAGGGACTGGAGGAACAAGATAAACTAAGGAGCATCTAATCTCATGCATAAGTTTTATTTTGTTACTTTCAACAATGTGGAGCTGCACATTCATAATTGCAGGGAGGAGTTTTACCTTGCATTTTTCATAGTTGAATATAATCAAATCATTGATAAAAAAGTTAGCACTAATGAATCCTAAACCTACATAAGCTATATATGGAATCCACGTTTTTTTTACCTTAGTGAATTAGTAAATTTTTGGACTAATTTAGGTGGATCAAACTTCTCAGATTCTTTATAATACCAAAAGTATATCTAGTGACCTGCAAGTCATCAGATATACCAGATCCAATAATTTAGCAACAACTGAGAATCTCGGAGAAAATGGACTCTACTCTTTGAGCCGAGATACCATATACGTTTAACTTGTAAAACTTAAATTTTTTAAGTGGTCTTTCCAAAAAGTTCTGAATAAATCATCTTAGAATATACTAAATTAGTTGTTTAACCATTGGGATGTTCACAACAATTAAGAGGGCATAGTGTACTTAGTGTCTTCAATGTGAAAAACATTGAATCGAGAGGATTCGAAATATTGGTATGTGGTGTTTACGTCATAATGTAATTGGCATGTGTTGTGAATCACGATTGCCGTTAGACCAAAACCCGCAGGTGTTAGTCAATGATCGCATCGCCAGAGATAAGGATCCATGAAAGGTGGTTAGTCCATGTCGCGAAACACACGGGGAGTGTTGGTTTATCCAATGTCCAATAATCTCCCCCCCAACGCGAGCCGAGTGTGTATCGAACTCGTGACCTATGCTCTGATACCACTTGTTGTGAATCACGATTGCCGTTAGACCAAAACCTGCAGGTGTTAGTCAATGATCGCATCGCCAGAGATAAGGATCCACGAAAGGTGGTTAGTCCATGTCGCGAAACACACGGGGAGTGTTGGTTTATCCAATGTCCAACAGCATGTGGTGTTTACGTCACAATCTCGTTCATGCTGGAAAGATCATTTTTACATAAAGCACGAGTGTGCAATGTGGTTGGCATCTATTAGACAATTTTGTGTCTGTGATGCCCATGATGATGTTGATTTGTTTAATTTAGTTTATCGAAGTTCATGGCTTGTGGTTTTCTACTAATTGGTTGGTTATCGCTAATTGAGAATACTATATCTAACGTACACCTTAGAGTTTAAGTACAACTGATCAAAGAAAATTTTCCAAAAATAGTGAAGTTGCTAAATCTCATTGCTTATATTGGTAAAAAAATGCTAATAATTTTCATATATATTCAATGTATTTATTTTCATATAGCATATTCGGATAGTCAGAGATTCAACATTTTATTGGGATCATCTTATTGTTTTAAGTTAGAGGCTTCTCTTCTTCAATGAACAATGAAGATTTTATTGATAGAATAAGTGAAAAAATAAAGTATTAACAAGCTTGTTATTATGTTTTTTTAATTGTTTATATATATATATATTTCATGATCAATGAATAAAGTGGTGAGATATTTGTTTTATGGAAAATTTTAGGGGCTAATATTCGCAAATGGGCTAATTTTCCATGTTTTTTCCAAAAAAAAGATTCGCCAATTTTCATTTTATCTAAAAATTATTCCCCACATTTTATAATATAAAATGATTTTACCTAAAAAATTGCCAAAATTTTATATAAAATAACATAAAATCAATATAAATGTAGATATTTTTACAAAAATATTTCCAAAATTTTTACAATTTGCATATTAGGGACTAATAAGATTTGCTAAGGTTTCTAAACTTTGACATAAACCTCCATCCTTCAAATTTTTCTTGTTTATTTATTTCTCTTTCTTTCAAATTATGTATCAAGTTGTGCCATTCATTGGAATTGTCTCGATTAAATAAGTTTTGATGAGAGTGAGGAGTAGTAGTTTCCATTTGGAAGAGAAATTAGTTAGGAAGAAAGTGAATTTGTTGAAGTTAATTCAAAGTTTTTCTTTAAAGAATTGTTTCATGATTGTAGGTGTTTTATATTGTGCTTCCCAAAAATGTCAAATTCTTTGACAAATTCCTATTTAAATATATCAAATAAATTAGATGGGAAATTATGTAAATTAGGATTTAAGTTGTATACCTTAATGGAAGGTTGCAACATGTTCTTAGTTGCTTGTGGAGATGAAGTTAAGCCAACAACCACAACAACCTCATCAAAAAGGGGAGAGAAGACAAAACAAGGCAAAGGTTTTCTTAAGAATGTCAAAAAATATAACATTATTTTCCACATAATGGAATGAAAAATGTCCCATAAACAATGATAGGTACTTAAAGGTTTGTATGAGATTCTCAATGCAAATTGGGTATTATTTTTTAAAAGAAAGCTTTTCGTTATAAAAATGGAAAAAAATAAAATACTAGAATTTTGCTATCTAGAATTAAGGAATTGAAGGATAAGTTGGGTGATATTGGTGAGAAGATAAAAATAATTGATTTGGTCACTCTTAAATTAAATGGCATGTTAGATGAATATTAGATATTTATTTTCAACATTGTAGCAACAAAGAAAACACCTTTGTTTTGGGAACTTGATGGGTATTCTATTGCAAGAAAAGGATCATAGGAAGTATTTTAACTACATGTTTGGGAGTTCGGATTTGGTTTTAATGGCCAGAGCCAAAAAACCATACAAAGGAAAGACACGGGAAAATAGTGTTGAAAGAAAGTCTAATATAAAATTATATCAAGGTAGGGCATCACCAATGACAAACACACGTGTGAAGAAGAGTAACTTGTTACTATTATGGTAAGTTTGGACATTATGTTAAGGATCGTAGGAAAAATAAGTTTCATGAGTCCATATATAAAATACAATTAGGAAAAATAAGTTTCATGAGTCCATATATAAAATACAATTAGATAATTTGGTTGATAGAGAAGAAAAAGTAAGTAATGATTGATCATGTTATATATTTCAGATGTAATTTTTTTTTTTGAAGGGAAATTGTCCTCTCTCTTATTAGCCCAAGGGTGAGAGTGAGGGTCATTAAAAAAATATTCATAGGCACATAGCTATTGCAAAAGTATTTCTCCTCATATGTCACTCACACATAATTGAACCTTGGTGGGGGAGATAAAAACCATTCTTCGGAACCACCCAAGATAACATCATTTGACATTTTAGATAAAACTTTATTAGTATAGAAAAATGATTTTAATGCATGGCTTATAGATTCTCTGTTAATATGACATGACATAGATATTGGTTTGAAACTTTTATGAGAAAACCAATAGTGCTAAAATCTATGTTAATTATGATAGATGCCATGAAATAAAAGGTTATGGTGATGTATGTTTGACTTTTTCAAGTGGTCATGTGACACAAATTGATATGGTGATGTATTTTTCACTTTTTCAAGTGGTCATGTGAAACAAATTGATATTGTAATAAATTTGTTAGGGTTCAAGGAAAAATTAATCTTAGTTTTAACAATTAGATATCAAGGCTTATAAGTTCAATTTGTGAAGTTGGGTTGTTTTGTGAAGGATGTAGGATCACTACAAAGTTATAGTAGAAGGAATCAAAGTGGGAGGCCTCTATAAAATTGATGTTACTGTTATAAAGTGAAGCCCCGATAAAAATAATTTTCGAGTGGTGTTGTCATTATGAGAGATTAATCACCTACGAAGCTTCATTAATTATAAAAAGGAGTTCGGGTGGGTTTGTTTTTTTGGGTCTAAAAGAGGTTTGTCTCTCAAGATATTTGATAGGGAGTTAAGATGGATCTAGTCTACGTTAATTATTAATTAAAATTAATTATAATTATAAATATAAGTATAATTATAATTATTATTTTTATGTTTATTTATTTATTTTTGATTTTATTTTATTTTGATAGAGTCAAAATGTTAAATAAGAAATTACAATGTTACTTGGTAGATACAGAGTTAAGATGGATCTAGACTACTTTAATTATTAATTATTAATTGTAATTAATTTTAATTCTAATTATAAATATAATTATTATTGTAATAATCACCATGTCTAATAAACAATACATTTAGTCATAATTTGACTTTATGATGTGTTTAAACCTACACAAATAAGAATTATCCACCACCATTGATTTAAAAGTTTGGTTATTCATTACCCATGAAAAATATTGATTTTTTCTATTTGGTTGATCTATAATAACTTTTGAGCTTCCTTCACAAAATGTTTCCTTTAAACCCAACTTTAGTGATATAGTAATGCCCACTTTTAAGATTGTCATATTTACTTGGTTGTTTTCCCTATTTCTCAAGAGCATAATATTGTGATTTTGTTCCCTTGACAATCCTAAATAGCCCCATCAACACTAACCAAATTGGATTTCCCACACTAACTAAATTGGATTTCCCTCGAGTTGTGATATGAGCTATTTTTAATCCATTATTTACGAGGCGACTTCAAGCTAATTGACAAATTTTTGAATTGTCTAATCTATTCCTTCAATACAAATTCCTGAGAAATTCCTTCTTGTTATAAGAGTTTAGAATATTTTTATAATATCGCCAAAATTATTAAAACCAAAACTATTAAAATTATAGATAAACTAATCTTATATCAAGATGTTAAATATAGGCTAAAAATAAAATTCAAGATAAACGAAAAATAATTTGGAGTGTGGGTTTGGCTTCAATACTATTGATCAATGGATTAGCGAGAAACACAAGTTATCACAACATAAATTAAAAATCATATTTTCATGTTTGCTTTTTATTTTATATTTCAATTCCCTACTTCTCTAACATATAATTTTTTAAGAATATTTTTTTGTTACCATATAAAGTTTGGTGGTTAGCTTTGACCTTTTTACAACATAAGGTAGTTAGGTAGTTAGCTTTATGCATTCAAGTTTCCTAATTGTATTTTATTATTATGGTATCAGGTCAGATAAATATTTTATTGCTAGAAAGGATTAACATGTCATACATGCTCTGTGAAAATTATGATAAGAAGTTTCAACAAATCAAACTTTATTAGCATCATGAGAAGCATGCAATAATATGGGATGGAGGAGAATTGCGTTTGTTAATCAAATTTAATTAAAAACATATTTTTTTAGTTAAATTTAATTAAAACATATATTTTTAGTTTCTTTATCGTCCAAATTTTATTCATATAATAAACCGAATACACTATTTTACATTAAATAAATTAATTTATAACACTATCCAACAATAATTTTATTTATACTAAAATGTATAAACATTAAAACAAACATAAATATATTTTTTATAGTTTTCAATTAAAATATATGAAATAGTTATCTTCAAAAATGACCTTGTTACTTTTAAAAATGCAAAACATACCGTATACATGTTTACAAATATCTATTTTATACAATTTTTTCAAATTAACAAACCTATAACTTCTCTTTACCCCTTTTGAAACCATTACTAGTTATTATTATTACCACTGTCATAAGCAATTATACTTTCGTGCCATGACCAACGCCCACCTTTGTCTACCCACTCCACTTTCACATGGACCGAATTGGTTTTAAAATAAAAAGACATAGGATTTGGCATGTCAATTTCACGTTTGTGTGCGCTAAATTGATTACACTTCATTTATCAATAATCACCGGCTATCATTTACAAGTCAACTAGCGTCAATTTAAATGAATACACAAAGTTGAGCCACCAAAAATCTAATCCCAAAGGCTCCTTCAAATTTCTATTTATTAATATGAAAAGTATAATCTATATAACAACGTTATAATAATTATACACAATATTTTATTCTAATTACTTTAAATTTAAAATATTTTTTAAGTAATAATTAAATTATTCATAATAATATTTATAATTAAGAAAAACTCTATAAATACATTTAGCTATTTTTATTTTTTTATAATAATTAAAAAAACTTACATAATAAACACAATTTTTTTTTCATGTAGGTGATTTATCATGTAGTTTGAGTAACTAAGAAGATTGGTATCATGTAGTTTGAGTAGCTAGAGTAAAGAGGATTTAGGGTTTTTTAAGTTTTCAAAATCATTTATGATCACAACTAGCCTAGGCTACACTAACCTTTAACATGGATGGATTTTTACCCAATCTTTAATATGGATGGATTTTAACCTATGGGATTTCGAACTCGTAACCTGTGATCACAACTGGCCTGGGCCACAACACGCTTTAACATGTAACCTTTTCACCACAAAGTGCTTTAACAAAACAATAACCTTTTCACCACAAAGTGCTTTAACAAAACAATGTGTCAATGCTTATTCTTCGCCCATGAACATGTAAATGACTATTTTAATTAATTAAATGCTTCACATCTTTTTAATATAGTAAATATATATAATACTACCTTATAATTATTCTCACTAGGATTATTCTGCTATCAATTACATTTTAAACAAGTTTTATATAGTAGCTTGTCTCAAATTAAATGCTTCACATCTTTTTAATATAGTAAATCTATATAATACTACCCTATAATTATTCTCACTAGGATTATTCTGCTTTCAATTACATTTTGAACAAGTGTTACATAGTAGCTTGTCCTAACTACTTAGTAAAAAAAAACAGAAAACCAAATTTATAAAAGTTTAAATTACACAGCAATCCAAATATTTTAAATTACAAATCTTAATTCTCTTTGCTCACGCTGGAGTTCCCATATTTACATATTACACCAATAAATTAAAATTTAAAAGAGTGATTATTGCACTAATAAATTAAAAGGTGAATTTTGTTGAGAGTAAAAATATATTTTGTGATTTTGTGTTTTGCTTAAAATTTTATATCCTATTTTTAATATAATTTTTTTTTTTTTAATGTTTTAACTAATTTTATGTTACCTTTTGATTTACATTTATAATAATGTGAGCATATATATATATATATATATAAACATAAAAGTTAAATCTAATTTAAAGTATAAAGTGTACTATATAAATTATTTTATGTTATTAATTAATTGTAAATTATTTTTATATTTTATATTTTATATAATAATTATGTTATTAAATTTGTAAAAAAATTAACTTCAAAATTATGTGTAACAAAATAAATTCACGTACTACTATTATGTAGTTTATATAAAGCTTCCATATTTATAAATAGGTTGTAACATTTAAAATTGTGCACAATAAACAAGTTAGAAATGAAAATGTGTAACATAAAAAACAAGTTATAAATTGTAAATAAAAAATAAGTTAGAAATGAAATTCTCAAAAAATTGTAATTTAATATGGGCTTATTATTCAAAATTCTATTGATTTTCTCAGAATTTATTTTAATTTTAATTATAAATATAAACAACAAATCTGCAAGGTAGCAAGTCTTTGCCTTGAGTGGGAAATGAAGAAAATGAAAACTTTAACATATGAAATGAGTTTTCATGTTATATGATAACCTATGTTTTAGTGTTATTCTAAACCACACTAGCGAACACTTTAATCTGTCTATTTCATAGACAAAGTGCCACATGGTTCATGGAGGAAGTGCAGAATAAGTAAAGGCTTTTCAATGTGTTCTAAGGAATTTGTTGAAATTTACAACGATCCAAATTAGTAAGTCCATGGGATGTGGAATTTGTTGAAATTTAAAATGATCCAAATTGGGATGTGGACTTTGTTGAAATTTATAATGATTCAAATTAGTAAGTATATGGGATGTAGTAAATGCAAAAATTATTTAGTGAAAATGTGTATTTTAATGAAAACATGTCTCTAAATCTTGTTTTTCAAATGATATTTCTAATTCATAGTTAAACCTTGTTTTTCAAAACAAGGGTGTTTTTTTTTCGTAATGTTTTTATTTGGCTACACAATTTCCATTATTTCAATTCCTAATGATGATGCTAACTCTACCACAAAGAAATAAATTATAAAATCAATGCTATTTGTCTTAGTTGAATTAGTTTTAAAAGGGAAATATTTGATAACCTTTTGACAAAGATTTATGTTGTGATTTAGAATAAGGGCGTGTTGGTGGATGGATAATTGTTATGATAAGCAGTGATAGAGCTCTAGAAATGATGAAATGATGAATTTAAATTTGTAAATTTTTCATAGTGCGTGGTGGCTAAATTGTTATCACAACAATGATGATTGTTATTGAGACAATGATCGAGCACTCGAAATAGCGTAAAATTAGTGTGCCAAGTTCCATTTAAAATTAGTGTGCCAAGTTACATTATCGCTCAACCACTTGGTAGACATGCTTTAAGCCACTTTAATGCTTCTAATGTATGGCATGCTGAAACAACACATAGTCGACTTTGGCCACTCTGAATGTAGAATAGTATTTCTGGAATGCAAAGAAACGTGGCTCAACCGAGCATCCATCCTACTTCCCATGCTGAAACAGCCCATGGGTGACTTTGGTCACTGTGAATGTAGAATAATTTTTTTGGAATGCAAAGAAAAGTGGCAAAGTGGCTCAACGAAGCATCCATCCTGCTTCCCAAACACAACAAGAACCTGAAAGGGAACCATCAAAAATACAAAGACGAAGAACTGCATGAGATTTTCATTTCTCATTCAATATTTATTTTTCCCACTTGTTAATCTATAACACCCATAAACTAATGTTCCTCTCACTCTGTATAAGAAGAAAACTCTATATGTAAACCTAGTTTTGTATTGTATTGTATTAGTACTGGAATCTGTAACTGAGAACAACATGTTTTGTGGTGCTACTAGTTGTGGTATGTCCTAGGTCGATATGAGTAGTAGGGTTGTTTCACCAACTTTAAAATGTATAGTAACCAAATCCTCAGAGCTTCTAGACTATGATGAATGCTTATTTATAGCAGGCACAAAATCTTACTCAGTGGAGCAACTTATGTAGCACTGATACTTATTGGAATCATATGGTTATGTTGTTGGCCAGTATGAGCTTGTATGGGCATGGATGATCTCGTATGAGCACAGACGCCCGATCATATTGCCTCACTACACCTACAACCTGGGCCTACAACCTTGCCTAGATAGCAGGGATCATAATGGGGCATCGAGTGTATGTTGCATCCATCACAAATCTTGAACAATGGCAATAGATAGAAAGGTTTATTGAAATAAATCAAGAATAGGTAAATCTCCCAACAAGAACATGGGCAACACAAAAGTAGAGGCTTAGAGGGCTTACTGAACCGAGAGGAGCAGGAAGCATAGGCTTAGGCAGGATACTCAGTGAAGGTATCATAGGCAACAACATCTTAACCAACAACATATCCACTACTTGCAAGGTAAGCATATCCCTTTTTCTGAGTTAATGCTAGACATTTTTCTTTCTGTCTTCCTAAAAATAAAAATAGGAGCATAAATATATATGGAAGTGATTTTTAGTAATTTTCTATGTTTTTTGAACTTCAACTGCACTAAACTCATATTTTTAATGCAAATTATGCTTTGACATAAAAACAAGAATTGTAGAGAATTGTCTTGCCTCCATACCCATATTTTTTTTTTTTTAATATTGACATATAGAGGGGTAAATTTGTTGTTTACTAACTGCATATACTTGAATTTTTCAGACAAACATAAATAGTCACATTATGAACCATAACTTTTTTTAGGGAAGGTTATTCATTTTTTGGAAAAAAAACATATCATCGTAATCTGCATATATTTCACTAGTGCACAGACTATTATTCAGTAATTTTCAAATTAAATCACTATTTTTTATTATCTTTTGAAATGGACGAAGAAAAAAAAATAGTGATGTTTCAGTACATTTTATGATCCCTAGATTTTCTTTTCAATGTGATCGTCAATAAGAAAAATGAGAGCATCCTTTTGAAGTAGATAGGGAGAGGAAATGCAATATGATTTTTCTGAATTTTTTGGTGTCGTCATTTGAAAGCTATTAAATTTTCATTCAGTGCAATTTTTCGAACAATGAAATTCCACAGTGACACAGTTTAGTAAAAAATTAATAAAAATTTGAATTTTTTAATGAAACTCCACAAATATCACATCATTAGAAACTAGATTCAGAGATGAATCTAATGGTACTTGGTCCGACATATAACATTTTGTTTTTGTAGTTGTTTCTGTAACATCCCATTTCAGGGATATCTCTAAAACACGGCAAAACCCCAACCAGAGATAAACTGGGAGGGAATTTACTGGATATGTCGCCTCTAAAAGAGAACGAGATCTGGAGGCTGCCTGGCCCTTTCCAGACTCTATCTAGGAGTGAAAGAAAAACACACCAAGTGGTATAGAACTATAGTGCTCAAACACAATAATAGAAATAGAAAGAGAATACAACAACTACGGCAACCACGACAATTACGACAACTCAACTAGAAAACATATAAAGAAAATGCTGAGCCATTTTATTAATCTGAGAAATGCAATGAAGTACAAGAGGCGATCTTGCGCAAGGCAAGTGAGAAAACACTCTCAGAAATGACAAGAAATGGCTGCTCTAAGAACTGCGTCCCAGCTGCTGGAGAAATGCCGTGTAGCTGCTACTGCTGGAAGCGACTGAAGATTAGGGGTTGATCCCCTTGCTGGAATGAGATGAAAATAAAAAAACTCCTCTCCTCAACAACCCCGACAAGATCCACAAACCATTCCAAGAATGGTTGACCCCAGAAACAACCAGAAACTGCCTCCCTAGTGAATAACGCTGGCCTCCAAGGGACAATGCAGTAGCTAGATAGAAAAAGCTATAATACTGCCAGAGACTCTGCCAAAAACCTCCGACAGGAAAAGGCTGACCCTCTGCTCGAAATCCTGGCGAAATCACCTGCAGAAACCCCAATTTGAGGCTCTGCTACAAGGGACTGCGTCCTCTCTCCCAGTGACTGCGCAGTCTCTCTAAGCTCCAGCTCCACAACAAACCCAAACAATGAAATAACTCACAAAACACCGAAAAACAAACCTTGCCTGAGAAGACACTCGAAGTCCCCTGGGGCTAAGGGTAAGATCTCCGCACGGAGACACTTGGTGCACTAAACAGTGCTGCAGACAGGCTAAACAGCCAGCATGCGAAAGAAGACCAAAGTATCACTCCAAAATCAACAAATCCAGAATGATCCAAATGAGAAGGCTCCTCCATCTTTTATAGCATTGGTTTCCCTCCAAAACCAATGTAGCCTCTCTCTCCTCCACATCCTCATATTTATCTACGCAGAAGCTTCTAGAGTGCACGTAGGCCCCCCTCCTCTACGTGGTGTGTGGCCCCCTTGGCTCCCCCTTAAGTCACAACGTTGTGCTACTAGGAAGGTGTTTTATTCCATCTAAGTGAGTTAGACCCTCTTTCTCACTTTTTATTTATTTACAACCCATAGACGGCAAAACTATACAAAATAGAATATTCCAATTAGCTGTCGCTAATTAGGAATATTACAGTCCCGCCCGGAAAAATGTTGCTTGCCCTCAAGCAACTGAAGTGATGGATGCTGCAAAATCTTCTTGCTCTCCCAAGTGGCATCCTTATCCGGAAAAAATTGCTTGTCCTCAAGCAATTCCTGAACAAGCCTCCTCTCTAGCTGATGCTCCCCACCGATACTGCAAAATGTGCCTGGGTCCCAGATGCGCCACTGATTCTTCCCTGTCTTTTTCATCATCCTGATATGAAGGAATCTCTCAATGCCAGGTTCCTATACTGATCTCTCACGATACCAGCCAACCAACAATCTTCTCGGATCCCATTGCCACCTTGGCCAATAATCGCCCAAGTCCCATGGCTCGAACTCCGCACTGCCTCTAGCTATAACTGGTGCTTTAAGAGGAAAAGACCATGCCCATGCTGTGTTGTATCTGTGGCTGTGTAAGCTGTCCCATTAGCTGTGTACCGACTCATCACCTCACTCCAATCCAAGTCCTGACTCAATCCCACGCTGATCCTGCTCTGCTGAAATCGGGATGGAGTGCTGCTAAAGAAATGATGACCTGTGCCCCCTTGCCAGCTAGCAATTGTAACATCTACTATATCCAAGGGCCCCTACTCTGCTGCGCTTCCTACGTAGCATACCGTACCATCAAGAGGGTACCAACTCATGATCCCCCGCCAGTCCATCCTGGAAGAAGAATCTGATGTAGCAACAACAACTGCATATGGAACACGCCTGAAGTGTTGCCGCCAGCCCGTAATCAACTCCCATTGCTCTGCCCTGTCTGCCAATGGAAGCTGCCTGTAGAAGGAAGCCCCTCTCTCTATAATGGGCCAAAGTGGGCAAGATATGCTGCATATCCATCACAGACTCGATGTGAGCCTCCATCTGGTTCTCCCCCAAAGGAATATCATGCATGATGTACATAGCATCCTCCTCTACTGACTCAGGCTCCATCATATACAGCTATGGCTGGATCGTCACAAGTGTCTCATCGCCCAGAGCATCTCCCGTAGAATCCCCTGACTGCTCACCATGTACACTGGAATGCAGCTCCGGTCTACTGTCTCCATCTCTGCGTGACTGCTCTCACTCCCCAGGAGCATCCTCAACTGATCCTATGGACTCATATGAAAAAGAGTCCTCACCCTGGCATACAAAAGGAATTCCCTCCTGTTCTACCTCCGCTATCTCATCTGCATTGAACATGCCATCCACCCTCTCGATAAAGTGTCGATACAGTGTCTGGAGCCTAGACACATACTGGGATGCTACCTCTGTTGTACCCAATATCCTCTGCTCATGCATGATCTCGACATGCCCTGAGGGAAAGGTGACGCATGTCTCCCTCTTGACCTGCTCCCCAAGCGTAGGCTCAGCGATGATTGATGTGCCACCCTTGCAGAGGATCATCTCATCCCCTAACCTATAAAAGTCAACTAGCACACTAACCCAGTGCCACTGCTGAGGAGTCTCTCGCCTAGTGTGCTGAGGGCCATCCAAATATCTTGGGTGTGCCTTGCGTACCCCACTGCTCATGCCCAAAGTGCCAAAGGACAACAAAAAAATCGGTTGTTCCCATGAGTGATGTAGAAGAGGGTCAGGTGTGTGAGTCCCCACAGATACCATCAAGTATCGCTCATCTGTCTTCCCATCGATCCTGGGTGAAATACCCCCAAAGGTAAGCCTGGTGTCCCTGTCCATGAGTCTCCCTGGAGGCAATGCTCTAAGACCCTGCTGTGCAACACCATACACCCTCGCATAGCACCGATCATCCCTGTACTCCTCGACACGCCACTGCACACTTATGCGTATCCCTGTATACTGCTGGATACCCATGCCTACTGTTGTACCACCTTGTACTATCTCATGCCATGACTGTGTCCAGGCGTCGATCACTCCCCGCGTGCTCTGAATGTGATGTAGGACACTCCTACTTCACAATGCAGTCCCACACACTACGGTACACCACCATGCAACTCCATGTCCACCGGTAGTCCACTGCTCAATGCTAGAGGCTCCCACACATCCCTGGATGTGATGACCTAGAGCTGTGCCTCTACATGTCAGAATACCCCCATTCGGTATCATCGTGTCCACCGTCGTATCACTATACCCGCCGACAAATGGATCATCACTCCAAATCCTCCTCGAGGGGTCTGAGAAGTGAATCTCCCTATGTGTCAGTAGTGTTACCACCACTGCTCGGCTCCGCTGCGTCCTCTATGCCCCACACAAAGGTGAAGAATCCTTAGCCCCATACAAGGCGCCATCTGGTGGCCTGCTAATGCCACCTCCTCCAACAAGCTCCTGCCAAGGTATGTTGACCACCTTGTGATCCCGTGTATGAGTGTCATACCAAGACAACCTAGGGAGTCTGCCCATAAACTGGTTGGCCACTGGAGCTAACGAAAACTCCCCTAGCGAATGCACATGCTCTACTACTAGGCCAACTGTACCCTCCAAGACATAGTCAACCGACCTACCTGGGAAATGATAGGTGATCCCGCCTAGATCCCAATGCCAGTCTAGGGTCCCTGTATGCCCAGCACCTAAGAAATCCTGCTGAAATACACCCGGGTCCACCATTATCTCCATAACCCACTCCACTGGGTACCAACTCAACATCTCTCGCCATCCAACCTCAACATGTGGATGTTGTACCCTGTGCAACTCTGATCGTCTCATACCACTATCCAAGTCAACGTATGAGATTTGACTATGTGACTCCGTCTCTCTCTCTCCAATGGGAAGAGGTGACCCAACAACGCTGCTAGTCCCATCCATGCATGCCTGAAGGGGAATGATCTGACGCTCCAACGTGCCCTCTGGTTGTACCATAAGGGAATCCAGTCGTTCCTCGATGCGGGCCAACTTGGCTGCTGACTCGGCACAAGCCACTCTCATGCCCTCCAGCTCCTTGTCCTACAACAAAATGGCCTCCCGTACTGACGCGACCTTCCCTCTCAAAACTAGAAGGTCTGCCCGAAGCCGATGATACCGATGCCTGCAATCATCATCCAATACCTCTGTATCTCCTAGTGCCTCATCGAATGTGGATACATCTCCTGTCACCTCACCCATCTGTCGGGTGCTTCTACCACCCAAAGACTCGGACACGACTCCGGTCATCACCTCAATGGATGGTTCTACTGGGGTAGGCTCTACCTTCTCCACTACGATATCAACCGATACGGTCAAGGAGGTCTCCAATGAGGGTGAGTCCTGTGTCACACTAGGTGTATCCTTGAAATCCCTGCAATCCTGCGTGTCCTCATCCTCCAAGTGCGAGGTAACTATTTTGATGGTTTCCCCCTCCGATACACGGTCAAGCTGGAAAGAGGTATCCAAATTCTCTACCCAAGCTTTTTCTGAATGCTTGGATGACCCATCAAATGTCGGTGAATGGAATCTGCCCACTCTGTGTCGTAAGCCCCCGTCATGTGGGTGCCTGTTCCCGCTGTAGAAGTTGCGAGGTGTGCTATCCCGTTGGAGCTGAACAAAATCTCTGAATGGGAGGGCATCCCTGAACTCCTGTCCATATGCCTAATACTTGGCGAAATAATCACCCATGTGGCCAGGCTTTGGCTCCTGCTGTGCTCCTGCCCCTATGTCTGCACTAAGAAAAGTGGGCATAGTGGAACGTGTGGGTGTATGTGATTCCATATGCTGAGTGACATCATGCTCTTGAAAATGGTGGGATGTGCTTGATCCCTCGCCAATCTGGAGACCCCTTGGGGTTTCACGCTGTCTAGCCTCTACAGCGGTGAATCTCTGTCCCATCACCTCAATCTGCCTCGACAGATCCTGTACTGATTTGAGGAGCATCTCCCCAAATCTCTTCGCATCATCATCACCTGCCATCGGTTCCTCCTGCTATGTGGCTACAGGCTCCTCATGAAACTGCAGTGCTGCTCCAAGACTATACTGCTGCTTGTCTTCGGCCTCCGATTTACCCACTGAAAGCTACTCAAAAAATCCTAGGAATTTGGGAAGATGATCCTTGCCCAAAACCCAAAAAAACCTAGAAATGGTTTCTTCTAATTCCAACCTCCAAAATCTGACCCTTTGTAGTTTGGCCCTCTTCCAATTTCGTTTTTTGGCACTGCAGCTGCTACTGTCAATTATTGCTCTCCAAATTCTCAGCAAACCTCTGTATGGTCTCTTTCTCGATGTCATATACCACAGGCTGAGCCAGAAACACTGTTACTGATGAAATAGGTAACCTGACCTCAAAACGGGAACTCTAGCCCAAAAAGACTCAAAAAACATGAAAATACACCCCAAAAACAAAAAAAGTGTATTCCAGAACGCACTTGGTTTTTTTTGAAGGTCAAATTTCAACATTTTATAAAATTATGCTAAAAAAAATTTGTTTCTTGAAAAAAGGATTGAAAAAACACCCTCAAAACAAAACCAGTGGACGCTGAAATAACAAAAAAAAAATGTCATATTTTTGACATTTTTAAAAATAGAAATAACATTTTTTAATTTTTAAAATTCAAACATTAAAAAAAACCTAAAATTTAAGAATTTTTTTTTGTTTAAATAAAAACATTTTAAAGCTTAAAATTTAAAAAAATATAGGAATAAAAAAATAAAAATAAAAACAAAATAAAAATTTTAATTCAAACATTAAAAAAACCTAAAATTTAAGGAAAAAAAAATAATTAAAGATTAAAATTTTAAAATATATAGAAATAAAAAAATAAAAATAGAAACAAAATAAAAATATTAAATTAAAAAGAAAAACAAGTTAAAAAGAAAGAAATTATTTAAAATAAAATATAGAAATTACATTTAAAAAAGAAAAAGAAAATGTTTATTAAATAAATAAATAAAAAATTAAAAAAAAAATTAAATTTAAAGAAATATATTAAATTTTAATAAATTTAAAACCTAAAAAAAAAAATGAAATTAAAAGTAAAAAAATGAAAAATTAATTAAAAATAAAAAATGAAAAAAAATACAATAAAAATATTAAATTTAAAAAAATATATATTAAAAAAACAAATAGATTTTAAAATATATATTAAATTTATATATATATATATATATATATGTATGAGCTTAAATTAAATATAAATATAATATATATATATATATATATATATATATATATATATATATATATATATATATGTGTGTGTGTGTGTGTGTGTGTTAGATTTTATTAAATTAAAAAAAAAAAATTTTAAAATAACAAATTAAATTAAAAAAATATATTAAATGTTAATAAATAAATGAATAAACAAACAAATTTTGAAATAAAAATTAAATTTTAAATATAAAGAAAAAAAAAAAAACATTCTTAACATAAAAAAAAAATTAAAAATCTTTAAAAATCAATTAAAATTGAAAAATAAAAAAATATATATTAAATAACAAATAAATTAAAAAACAAATTAATTTGAAAATATTAAGTTTAACTAAAAAAAAATCTAATTTAAATACACAATTTTAATTCAAATAAAAAAAATATAAAAATTTCATGTAACTAAAAAATAATAATAAAAAAATAAAAAATAAAAAAAATATTAAATTCAAATCAATTAAAAAAAATACAAAATTTTAAAAATTTTAAAAATTTAAATAAAAAAACTAAACATAAAATGTAATAATTAAAAAAAATGCAAAAAAAAAAAAATTAAATAAAAAAAAAAAAACAAAATTTAATAAAAATTATTAACAAAATTTAGAAAAAAAAATTAAAAACAAAAAAAAGGAATAAAATTAAAAAAAACAAACAAAAATTATAACAAATTAAATTTCTAATATAAAAATTAAATTAAAAAATAATAATTTTAAATTTATTGAATTAAATTTTTTTTTTTAAAATCCAATTAAAAAAAAATATTAAAAAAAAAAAAAAAAAAAAAATTTGATTGTGGTGGCATCGCCATTCGGCCTCTTGCCTAGGTGAGGACGGAGGTTGGCCGCTAGGCGGGAGGCTGATTCTGGGAATCGCCCTCTTGTGTCGCGAGAGGGTGATTCTCGGAATTGGCCTCTCGCCGTGGGAGGGTGATTCTCAGAATTGGCCTCTCGTCATTGGAGGCCGATTCCCGGAATTGGCCTCAAGGCGATTCTCGAAATCGGTCTCCCGCAGCGAGAGGCCGATTCCCGGAGTCAGCCTCGCGCGGCGGGAGGGTGATTCCTGGAATCGACATGAGGGCGATTCCCGGTATTGGCCTCTCGCTGCGGGAGGGTGATTCCTAGAATTGGCCTCCCGTGACGGGAGGGCGATTCCCGGAATCGGCCTCTCGCTGCAGGAGGGCGATTCCCGGAGTCGACCTCCAGCGGCGGGAGGGCGACTCAGCCTCCTGTGGCAGGAGGGAGATTCCCGGAATCGGTCTCCTACCGCGGGAGGGCAGTTCCCGAAATCGGCCTCCTGCCCAGGTGGTGGCGGAGGCCGGCCGCTGGGCGGGGTCGATGTAGTCTCCCGCTCCGCCAACTACTGCCTCCCTCGTCTGGGCGGGAGGCCGACTGGCGGCGCCATCACGATCAAAAAATTCTTTTTATTTTTTATTTTTTTTTTTAAATTTTCAATATATATATATAATTTTTTTTTTTTAAATTTTTAATTTTATTTTATTTTTTTAAATTCAAAAAATTTAAAATTATTTTTCTTTTAATTCAAACTTTTTATTTTAAATTCAATTTGTTTTTATTTTTATTTATTTTTTTTTTTAAATTTTGTTTTTAAATTTAATATTTTAGATTAATTATATTTTAAAATTTAAAATTTATTCATTAAATTTTTTTTCTTTTAATCTTTTAGTTTATTTTTTTTTTCATTTTTAAAATTTATAAATTTTTTCATTTAAAAAGAAACAGTGAATTTATGGATATTTATTTTTTAATTATTTGCATATGGTTTTTTTCATTTTTTTTGTTTTTTAATGATAGTTTTTTTATTATAATTCGTTTATTTTAATTTTCTTTTTCAATTTTCAATTTTGTTTTTTGTTTTAAATTTCTTTTTTTTTTTTGTTAATTTTAAAATTTTTATTTTTGTTTTCTTATTATTATTATTATTTTAATTTAAATTTTTTAATTAAATTTTTTCTTTTTTGTATTTTTTTTTTAAATCTAAATTTTAATTTTGTAATTTAAATTATTTTTAAATTTTCTATTTAATTTTTTTTTTTTTTTTAATTATATGGATTTTTTTAATAACTTAGAAAAAAATGGTTTTGATGTTTTTTAATTTTTTAATTTTTTTTGTTAATTTTGTTTTTTTTCTTTAAATTATGTGTTTTTTTTTCAAATTTTGTCATTTCTTTTGATATAATTTTCGAATATTTTTGTTTTTTGTTTTTTGTTTTTTTTTTAATTTGTTTTTGTTTAAATTTTTTATGTTTACGAGTTAATTTTGTTTTTTTTATTGCTTTTATATATATATTTTTATCTAAGTTTTGTGTTTTATTACCAACATGAAAATCACCACTCTAAAAAAAAAAGGTTCATGCTTCATCAATACGTTTCAAAATTATCATGAAAATCACCGCTCTAAAAAAAAAAATTGATGCTGCATAAATACGTTTCAAAATTAGCATGAAAATCACTAATAGTTAAAAAAAAATATTCATACTTCATAAATAAAAATATTACAGTGTCAAAAATGTGCTAAAAAAAAAGAGAGGTGATTCTGCATCCCCACTTTTCAAAATCGAGTGCTTTTTATGCTACCAAAAAAAAGTAAGTAAGAGTGCGGTTACCTATTTCATTGGTAACAGTGTTTAGAACTATGCTCTGATACCACTGTAATATCCTGTTTCGAGGATATCTCTAAAACACGGCAAAACCCCAACCAGAGATAGACTAGGAGGGCATTTACCGGATATGTCGCCTCTAAAAGAGAACAAGATCCGGAGGCTGCCTGGCCCTTTCCAGACTCTGTCTAGGAGTGAAAGACAAACACACCAAGTGGTATAGAACTATAGCGCTCAAACACAATAATAGAAATAGAAAGAGAATACAGCAACTACGGCAACCATGGCAATTACGGCAACTCAACCAGAAAACATATAAAGAAAATGCTGATCCATTTTATTAATTTGAGAAATGCAATGAAGTACAAGAGGCGATCTTGCGCAAGGAAAGTGAGAAAACACTCTTAGAAATGACAAGAAATGGCTGCTCTAAGAACTGGGTCCCAACTGTTGGAGAAATTCTGCGTAGCTGCTACTGCTGGAAGCGACTGAAGATTAGGGGTTGATCCCCTTGTTGGAATGAGATGAAAATCAGAAAACCTCCTCTCCTCAAAAACCTCGACAAGATCCACAAACCATTCCAAGAATGGCCGACCACAGAAACAACCAGAAACTGCCTCCTTAGTGAATTACGCTGGCCTCCAAGGGACAGCGCAATAGATGGATAGAAACAACTATAATACTACCAGAAACTCCACCAAAAACCTCCGCCAGGAAAAGGCTGACCCTCTGCTCGAAATCCCGGCGAAATCACCTGCAGAAACCCCAATCCGAAGCTTCGCCACAAGGGACTGCATCCTCTCTCCCAGTGACTGCGCATCCTCTCTAAGCTCCAGCTCCGCAACAAACCCAAACAATGAAACAACTCAAAAAACACCAAAAAACAAACCTTGCCCGAGTAGGCACTCGAAGTCCCTCGGGGCTAAGGGTGAGATCTCCGCACGGAGACACTCGGTGCACTAAACAGTGCTGCAGACAGGCTAAACAGCCAGCGTGCGAAAGAAGACCAAAGTCTCACTCCAAAATCAACAAATCCAGAATGATCCAAATGAGGAGGCTCCTCCATCTTTTATAGCATTGGTTTCCCTCCAAAAACAACGTAGCCTCTCTCTCCTCCACATCCTCATCCTTATCTACGCAGAAGCTTCTAGAGTGCACGTAGGCCCCCCTCCTCTATGTGGTGTGTGGCCCCCTTGGTTCCCCCTTAAGTCACAACGTTATGCTACTAGGAAGGTGTTTTATTCCATCTAAGTGAGTTAGACCCTCTTTCTCACTTTTTATTTATTTACAACCCATAGACGGCAAAACTATACAAAATTAGGGTTTAAGGGTTAGAAATTAGGGTTTAAGGGGTCAAGGGTTATGTGTTGGGAATTAGGGTTTAAGGGGTTAGGGGGTTAAATGGGTTATGGTTGGTTTAGAGGTTTAGGGGGTTAGGGGATTTAGCAGTTAAGGATTTTAGGGGTTAGGAGTTAGGGCTTGTGGGGTTTAGGGGCTTAAATGGGTCAGGGGTTAACAGGTTAGGGGTTTAGGGTTTAGGGGGTTAAATGGGTTAGGGTTGGTTTAGAGGTTTAGGGGGTTAGGCGATTTAGCAGTTAAGGATTTTAGGGGTTAGGAGTTAGGGCTTATGGGGTTTAGGGGCTTAAATGAGTTAGGGGTTAATGGGTTAGGGGTAGGGGTTAAGGGTTTAGAGGTTTAGGTTTTAGGGGTTAAATGGGTTAGGGTTAGGAATTAGGGTTTAAGGGGTCAAGGGTTAAGGGGTTAGAGGTTTAGGTGTTTAAGGGGTTGAATGGGTTATGGGTTTGGAATTAGGGTTTAAGGGATTATAGGTTTAGGGTTTAGGGGGTTAAATGTGCTAGGGTTGGTTTAGAGGTTTAGGGGGTTAGGGGATTTAGCAGTTAAGGATTTTAGGGGTTCGAAGTTAGGGGTTAATGGGGTTAAATGGGTTAGTTTTTTAAAGGTTTAGGGTGTTGAATTGGTTTGGGGTTGGGAATTAGGGTTTAAGGGGTTAGGGGTTTAGGGTTTAGGGGGTTAAATGAGTTACAGGTTTAGAGGTTTAGGGGGTTAGGGGATTTAGCAGTGAAAGATTTTAGGGGTTAGGGGTTAGGGTTTTGGGGGTTAAATGGAACCCACACTTAAATGGGTTAGGTTTTTAGGGGTTTAGGGTGTTGAATTGGTTAGGGGTTGGGAATTAGGGTTTAAGGGGTTAGGGGTTAGGAATTAGGGTTTAAGGGGTCAAGGGTGTTGGTGTCCCGTGCTTTGATAGTTTGGCAAATCAAAAGACAAGGCAACATCAGAACCAATCTTTAGAGTTACAGGATCTAGTCCTCCTGCTCTCAGAGAGGGATCTCTCAAAGTTTGTTTGCAAAGGTTTATCTTGTGTGCTTAGAGTATTGGTTTTAGACTAGTTATTAAGTGCAGGTGTTTGTTTGTTTGGTTGGATTGAATTGATATAGCAGAACATAAAAGGTCTAGGAAAGATATATAGGACAGTAAAATATCTATTTCATTGGGCAATGGAGTCAAAAAGAGGTCATAACACACTTATCAAAGGATATGGGATATCAAAGGGCAAATCTAACTTGGCCACAGGATCCTTTTGTTTTTGGAATGGAATGAACATTAATGATTTGGAAAGAGAGTTTTAATTCTCAACAAAGGGAATTTGAAAGCATAATTTGAAACAATAAAGAGTTCTTTGATAGACAGGGCTAACCATAAATTCTACAAATCACACCTTTAAGCAAACAATGATTTCAAAACAACTTCAAAGTAAAATATAAGATTCAGGGAACACCCTATTTCCTCAAAGATTTTATTCTAAAGGACTTTAGAAAACATATAAGATTTACTGATAATCACAGTCATAGAAGAGGGAACACCTAAAAACATCTATGATCATAATTATAACAACCTTTAAGCCAACTGTTTAAGTGAGAACAAAGGGCAAGATCAAAATAGACCTCTCTGATTCACTATAAGCAAAGAACTTCAAAGGGAGACTTCAATAACAGTTTTTTAAGTGGCAGACAAGCAGGGAGAACCATAAATCATGCTGAAACCAATTGTTCAAACTATTAAGGAAACAAACAAGCATGAAGACCAAAGAGAAAGATTAAAGCCTCTAAAATACTTCAGCAGAAGAAAACATAAAACAGTGAAGGATGAACAGGTATAAGGTGCTTCCAGAAGTCATTTCTTAGCCTAATACTTTCTATCCTACTGTAGCAAGAAATTATGGAACATAATGAAAACAGGGGAAAACATGAAACAGTTCAAAATACTTCACCAAAATCCAAGCTCATGAATCCAATGATAGAGCCTTCTCAGGAACAAAAATGTAACAACATCATCAAGATCTCCAAGACTTCAATTTGTTCTTCAACTTCAAAGGACTATGTATTGATTTCAGAGAGTTTCAATATTAAAGCTTGTGATCAAACAACAACCAACCCCTCACTCATCTTCTCCTGTAGTATATATAGAAGAATGAGGAGGTGAGATCTGATAAAAGATCTCAATTACAATTAATACAGAGTTAATGTCTTCTTGGCCCTTGGGGGGCTCAATGAAGAAATTGTACAGGTGTTTCACTGTATTAATTGATTTATACCTATGAACTAAGCTCGGTGGGAGCTTTGTTGACCTTCAAGGCTCTGTGTAATGTTTGGAGTAACTCTGCAGATATTTCTGCATTGATTTCCTTGCAGAAGTAACTCCCTAGCTACGCTGAGGCAAAATATGATCTTCTTCAATAACTTCGGCCTCTGATTGAGTACTTTCAGGAAAAGGTGGCACTATGGTAGCTGAGAGGAATCAATTTGCCTCAGATTGTGGCAGTGGAAGCATTCCTACTTGATAAACTCTGTTTAGGTTTTCTGTAAACTGTGTTTTATTTGGGGATTAGGATTTTGATAAGAATCTTAGACGTAATCCCTGTGAAACTGTCTCTAATCCTCTGTTCTGATACATTTAGGTATTCGGCACTGATACCCTTTGATAGTGTTAAATCCATGGTTTTCTTGCTGGTATGCAGGGCTGCACAGAGATAAAATGACATCGATGCCTCATAAAACACCGATGATACTTGAGATTGCAAACCCCTGCAAATGATTTCCCTGATGAAACGAAGGCAAGAGGATCGTCACCCTCAACCTACAAATTTTCTTCAGTATGGCAGAAAAACATAAAACCCTGCAAAATACAAACAAAAGTTATGAAATCCGGTGTATATAGTTTGAATGCTTCAGAGGACGTGTGGAAGGAGCGGGGCCATTGGATGGCATCATCCAACGGTCGGGATTAATCAGGGAGATCATAGAATGGGCGGAAGAAAAATTAAATCCGAGTCGTTGATCGTGCAGAGATCGACGATCGAGATTGAATGAGGCGGTCAGAGGAGAAGGATGAATCTGAGCCGTCGATCACACAAAGATCGACGGTCGGGATTGGGCAATGGAAAGTCAAACAGAGAGATCGGGTGATGAATTGTGGGTTGTCGATCTGCAGATCAGATCGACAGCGGAGATTGATTTGCCGCTGAACGATGTTCAAGCTATCGTGCACACACCTTCGTTAACCATCGAGCAACTTTGGCGAGCGATCACCGTTAGATCAGTGGGCCCAGATCGGACGGTCCACAGCGATATCACTAGGCGTCCTGGTCCAAACATTAATGCGCGATGGACGACAGATGGACGGTGGTTTTGAAAAAGGTACAGGGGACGCATGTCGGCAAGTGTATGGAATCGCTGGCGATCGGGGGAAAATAGCTTTTCGCCCAAGGGCGGTGCGATGGATACCGCCAGTTTTTAAGAGCGGTGAACAGCTGGTGGGGACCACCGAAAGACACAATCTACACCATCCGATCTGTAGATCAGATCAACGGTGCAGAACGGTTCAAAAAATAGTACCGACAGAAATATAAAATAATTTAAAACCCAAGTTTTAAATAAAAACAAAGGTTTAATTTTTTTGGGGCGAAATATTTGTTTTAAAAGGGATAAGTGCCTGATTGACTCAATGCCTAGTTCTGGTGCCAGGGCGCATGGATAAAAGGGTTAGGGACTTGGCCGAAGGGGGCTTAAGTCCAATACATGGAGAATATGCATTTTAATGGTTTTTCAAGGATTTTCCAAGGAATTTGAGGATTTCGATAAGGCTAAGAAGGGGTCTTAGAACCTTATTACGGATTTTCATGAAGTAAAAAGAGGAGAAACATGATAATGAGGGATTTTCATGGGAAATGGGGGGATAGAAAATGAGGTTATTTTTGGAAGAAGAGGTAGGGGAAAAAGGGGTTTTCAGCAACATTTGGGCTTTGGATTTTAGCAGTATTTCAGATGTTTTTAGGATGTAAGCAATAGTATAGGATCTGGACGGAGGCATGAGGCCTTCAAGAGTCTTCAAGAGCCAACAGTTTTTGTAATGAAAATTGTTCCTTGAAGGCTTAAAACAGATTTAGCCACCTTTTGGGATAATCAAATTTTACAGGTGGCTAACAAAGGGTTAAGCGGTCAGGGGTTATGGGTTGGGAATTAGGGTTTAAGGGGTTAGGGGTTTAGGATTTAAGGGGTTAAATGGGTTATTTGTTCGTTTAGAGGTTTAGGGGGTTAGGGGATTTAACAGTTAAGGATTTCAGGGGTTAGGAGTTAGGGGTTTTGGGGTTTAGGGGCTTAAATGGGTTAGGGGTTAACAGGTTAGGGGTAGGGGTTAAGGGTTTAGAGGTTTAGGGTTTAGGGGTTAAATGGGTTAGGGGTTTAGAGGTTTAGTGGGGGTATATGGGTTAAGGGTTAATGGTTTAGAGGTTTAGGGTTTAGGGGTTAGGAATTAGGGTTTAAGGGGTCAAGGGTTAAGGGTTGGGAATTAGGGTTTAAGGGGTTAGGGGTTAAGGGTTTAAGGTTTATAGGGTTAAATGGGTTACAGGTTTAGAGGTTTAAGGTGTTATGGGATTTATCAGTGAATGATTTTAGGGTTTAGGGGTTAGGGTTTTGGGGGTTAAATGGAATCCACACTTAAATGGGTTAGGTTTTTAGGGGTTTAGGGTGTTGAATTAGTTAGGAGTTTTGGGGTTTACGGGCTTAAATGGGTTAGGGGTTAAGGGGTTAGGGGTAGGGGTTAATGGTTTAAATAGATTTAGGGTTTAGGGGTTAAATGGGTTAGGGGTTTAGAGGTTTAGTGGGGGTAACTGGGTTAGGGGTTAAGGGTTTAGAGGTTTAGGGTTTAGGGGGTTAAGGGTTTAGGGGTTAGGAATTAGGGTTTAAGGGGTCAAGGGTTATGGGTTGGGAAATAGGGTTTAAGGGGTTATAGGTTTAGGGTTTAGGGGGTTAAATGGGTTAAGGTTGGTTTAGAGGTTTAGGGGGTTAGGGGATTTAGAAGTTAAGGATTTTAGGGGTTAGGAGTTAGGGGTTAATGGGGTTAAAGGGGTTAGGTTCTTAGGGGTTTAGGGTGTTGAATTGGTTAGGGGTTGGGAATTAGGGTTTAAGGGGTTATGGGTTAAGGGTTTAGAGGTTTAGGGTTTAGGGGGTTGAATGGGTGATAGGTTTAGAGGTTTAGGGGGTTAGGGGATTTAGCAGTGAAGGATTTTAGGGGTTAGGGGTTAGGGTTTTGGGAGTTAAATGGAATCCACATTTAAATGGGTTAGGTTTTTAGGGGTTTAGGGTGTTGAATTAGTTAGGAGTTTTGGGGTTTACGGGCTTAAATGGGTTAGGGGTTAACGGGTTAGGGGTAGGGGTTAAGGGTTTAGAGGTTTAGGGTTTAGGGGTTAGGAATTAGGGTTTAAGGGGTAAAGGGTTATGGGTTGGGAATTAGGGTTTAAGGGGTTATAGGTTTAGGGTTTAGGGGGTTAAATGGGTTAGGGTTGGTTTAAAGGTTTAGGGGGTTAGGGGATTTAGCAGTTAAGTATTTTAGGGGTTAGGAGTTAGGGGTTAATGGGGTTAAATGGGTTAGGTTTCTAGGGGTTTAGGGTGTTGAATTGGTTAGGGGTTAAGGGTTTATAGGTTTAGGGTTTAGGGGGTTAAATGGGTTACAGGTTTAGAGGTTTAGGGGGTTAGGGGATTTAGCAGTGAAGGATTTTAGGGGTTAGGGGTTAGGGTTTTGGGGGTTAAATGTAATCCACACTTATAGGAATTTTCTCTCCTCCCCATCTACAACTCTAAATTCATTACCAAAAATACAATCCACACTTATACACTTAGTTTTCTGCAATAACATAATTCTCGAATCCCATACACTTCTGCTTGGAATGTCACACTTAACATTCCTTTCCTTTTTGGATAATATTCTTTAACCCCTTACATCAATACCTAGGAAAATAGACTTCATTTCAATTTAATCTTGTGAAACTAAAGTGGAAGATAAGAGGACCCATTCCAAGAAAGGCATCTCACTCAATGTTCAAATAATATTGTTTATCCCCTTACATCCATACCTAGGAAAATAGACTTCCTTTCAAGTTAATCATGTGAAACTGAAGTGGTAGATAAAGTGACCCATTCCAAGAAGCTCATCTCACTTCAAAAAGTTCTTGAGATTTCCGAGAATTTATAATGATATTAAGGTGCTATGCATTGTCTCCTTTATCACCTCATTGCATTTAGTCAATTGTTTTTTAAATTTAAATTTATTCATTAATTTCAAAAAAAATATTATATATATATACAGTTGTTTTTATTTTGATTTATGTTTTAGAATTTTATTTTATTTATTAATATATCAACTAGTTTTATATAAAATATTTTTATTTTTTTATATAATATTGATATTACAAAATATTGTAACAAATTTTATTTAATTAAATCTTCATGTATTTTTTATCATTAATAATAATATAATAATTTAAAATAAAATTACAAGTTTATTATTTTTTATCATTTTTTAATTTTAATAAAGTATTATTAAAATTATATAAAGTACCAATTCTGAAGTACCGAGAGTTTTATACAAAATAAAGTACCAATTCTAACAACTTAATAATTTTGGTGTTTTATTATAGGAATAAAACTCTCGGACGAGAGTTGAAAAAAATCTTGGATGAGAGTTTTTTTAACTCGTTCGAAATTCTTCTCGGGAGTTTTCGTCAATAAAACTCTCGGACGAGAAAATGCATAACTCTCGTCCAAGAGAATTTCAACTCCGGTTAAACCCAATAAAACTCTCGGGCGAAATATTTAAAATCTCTCGGACGAGAGTTTTAAAAACTCTCGATCGAGAAATAGAGTTGACTATTTTCTCAGACGAGAAATTAAAAATTTCTCCCAAATTCTAACCGTCTGCCAAAAAGTGTTTCCCAACTTCGCGATTTCACCTAAATCTGCATATCAACGATAAAGGATATTATGCAAAGGTTTTTGAGTTAAGTCTCTACATTTAAAATAGAACGTATCTGCATATCATAAAGCCATACTGTCTTTTTTAATATTGTCAATTATAGATAAAATTATGCATAAAAATAAAGAACAAAATCCATGTAAGTAATGGCTTGCGGATTCTTTGTAGTGTTGGGCCTGGTTCAAGATAGCAATAGCATGAAACCCCTTGGAATGTGGAAATTTCCGTACAATGAAAACCATACTGTCTTTTTCATATGGTAATTTATAGATAAAATGATGCATAAAATAAAATAAAGACCAACATCCATGTAAGTAATGACTTGCAGATTTTGTACAGCTCAAACTTGGTATGTATACTGATACCTTGTAAGAGACAAGTACGGATTAGTGTTAATTAAGGAGGAAATAAGATATACTTATATTGGTGTCTTGGAATTTGCAATGGACAAAAGAATTTACGAAAACTTACAAAATTACAATAGCCAAAAATCATTAATTCCAAATAGTTGTAGGATTCAGTCGTTCTCTTTGAATTTTGAAACTGATAACTGATATCAGTTGGAATCTAGCGCTTTTAATATGATTGAAATTGTGTTCAATCTGCAATGGGTTTTCTTTATGGCTTTGAGAATTGATCGTGTTCTCCTCAGTTCGAGTGAAAACCACCTCTAGCTTTCATTGTTGGTGGGATTTTCTGTCATAGGATACTGCTGCTCGAGGGTAGCTATGGCTAAAAAAACCCCTGGATGACTTTTGGTTGAGGGTAGCTATTGCAAAACAATGAATAATCCATTGAATATGATCTTTCCTTCCTCTCTTCTCTTCCTCTTCCTTTGTCTCACACCGCACGCAGCCAAGTAGATGCTAACGAATTATGCAAACTCTCTACTCTAGGGGAACAAACAATATATAACAAGAAAAATGGCATGGCCCAGAAGGCCTTTCGTAATCAGTGTCAAGATTAAAATATGGAAAAATCCATGTGGTTTCTGCATTTGGCCGGGTAACTAGGGTAGCTGGTTAGCCATATGGTTGCATAGATATGTGGTGGCCTAGACGTATATTTAGAAACTGAGCATAAGTGATATATTTCGATAAGTATAAGGAGATATAGTTTTCAAAAATTTACCAGCATCTAATGTTCAAAATTAATGCTAACATTAATTTGTGTGAATTTGAAATTATCATTGTATTTCATTGTTTTCTCATACTTAACCTAAGTTCAGCCTCATACTTGCCTCGGTATGAGGCCAAATAAGATGAAAATTATACTGATTTGTCAATAGAAAAAAGACTATACCACTGATAGGTCGAAAGAATGTGGTGGGGACATGATACAAAAAAAGCATGTTTTATAAGTTATAAGTTATATCGATATTCATGCAAAGTTAAAAGACTATATCGATTCTGATTCCTATAGTCCCTTCCATGCCGCAGGGACTAATAAATAAGATAAAATTTGTGAAAAACTATCTAAAATTTTATGTTCATTCATAATTTCATTTAAAAAACATTTCTTCTAATTAAATTATATTTATTCTTTTAGCGTGGAAAGTGAAAAATAAAAAAAAGGGTAGGGGAGCAAGAGCATTTATTGGGAAATATAGTGAAGGTTGTTAGAAGAGTGACAAAAACAGAGAATTTTTAGTTGGAAAAGTCTCTTGTAAAATGATCCGTAGACCATGCTGTGAATTAAGATCTCATTGACGGGGGCGCAGTGAAACCAAGCCCGATTTCATCCTTTTTGTGAGTGTTTTCGGCTAATTGTTCACGTGGAGGTAGCAAGTGAAGGGGGGAGTTAAAATCATTGGAAGGAAGATCAGACAAATAAACCTAATATTTTGGCACCTCTACAGAATGAGAAGTACACAATGTTTGGACCACTTTAACGATGGTGTTGTGTCACAAGAAATGTGTTAATTCTCGTTGCACACTCAAAATCTGCAATGCCAAATACACCATTTACTACTTTTAAAGGTAATGCTCGGAGATTTAGAAATGTAGGGAGAAAAAGTCTTAATCTCAAAAAATAAAATAAAAATTGAATTAATAACATAAAACTTATTTTCGAAATAAATTATTTGTCAGCAATTAGTAAATGTGTGTTTATAACAAAACAAAAGTTTGAGATAAAAGCAAAAAAGCATTACATATCACAAAATGCATATTTTTAAATAATTATTGTATCTATCATGAAAAAAATAAGGCTCATTTAAGAAAAAATTCCAAGAATAGGTAGCTCATTTAAGAAAAAATCCAACAATAGGTAAGCAATACCATAGTTATTTATTATTATCAATGTTTTTAGAAGTATTAATATTAAAGAGGATTGTTCAACCTTGAGGTTTTAATAGATCCAAAGGACCCATTTCCACTCGATCATTTAACACTTCCATATAGCTATTTAACTGCTAAGTCTACTAAGGCTTATATATTCTACCTCTATATTTTTGAACTT
The DNA here is from genome assembly GCA_034641835.2 of Pinus albicaulis. Lineage (NCBI taxonomy): Eukaryota > Viridiplantae > Streptophyta > Pinopsida > Pinales > Pinaceae > Pinus > Pinus albicaulis. The sequence goes on from CM076578.1 coordinate 233,250,048, forward strand.
ATAACCTCTTAGAAGGAAATATATGCTCTTAATCATCAAGCCCACTCAAACTCTAACTTATCATGACTTGTAGCCTAACAAATTATTTTATGTTTTGTGTTTAAATTTACCATTTAGCATTAAAGTGGTCATGTGCTCACTAAAAAATAAAAACGTTGTTGTGCCCAAAACAATAGCAATAACAAAGAATTCCTCGTTTGAAAACTTGGGGAAACCTTACTCTAGTGTTTCCAACGCTCAACTACTAAGTCATTGCATATTTAATAGAACGACAAACCTATCCATTAGATAGGTGTGCAATGGCTCTTAACCATTCTTTTACTTTTGAAACATAAATTAAGCTCACCCTTGATGAAAAAGTGTGGCCATCTATTTCAAAATAACTATGACATGAACGAATCGAGATGTATTTTCAGGTGCAAATTGCATCTGCTCTGTGGAATTAGAAGTTGATCTTGTTTTCTTTCAATCCTCGTTTTTGTATCTAACATATGTACAGATCAACAGATTAAAAAATAAATCAACTATAACCTGGACACTTCACGTGATCACTACTGTAAATTTATTACATTTGAATCCACAATGGCTGCGAGTTTGTGAGAATTTCATAATCAATATTTGGAATATCTAAACCTATGAAAATTAGTAATTACTAATTAAATCTAGCATTCTCATAACCTCAAAGTATTTGGTCCAAAATTGCAACAATGCAGTGGAAGTGGAGATCAGGCAACGGAGTACTGAGCATCGTGGTATTGTCAACCAGTATGGGTTATTCAGTGTTTTGAGGTTGTTTCTTGATATTGGCCTAATTTAGGACAACATTGTTATAAATATTAATGTTCTCCCTATATACTAGATCTTGAGACTTCAGTGTATTGTAATATGCATTGGCAATGTTTTCTTTTGTGTGTGGCTTGAAAATGGAGGTAGCTTTTCAGACCACTTATTGGTGTATTTGGTATTAGTTTTTTTCAAAAATAGCAAAGCCTTTCTTTCATTTCCTGAGGTAATATTATGAGAGGATAAGAGAGGATAAAATAATGGACATATAGGTTGAAAATTTTGAACTATTGAGTGTAATTTTTTTTTTCAAGAGAAAAAAACTTGTGGTTTATATATTGTACCAGTACATTGTCAAAATATTATGTGATTCTTAATCATACAAAAAGAAGTCAAAAATTTAATCTTCAGTCTCCAAGATACATGTAATATGTAGATAATTTATCCAGGATAATCTAATCAAAATCCATGTCTTTCGTGAGTAGAGATCATAAAGAAAAGTGAAATGAAGTCCAAGACATGTTAAAAGTGTGAAATCAAAATCAGTAAATAAATCTCTTGAATTTTCCAACATAATAGGATGTCACATGGTATTGTGGACTCCGAGGTCTCCGAGGTCGGAATGAGACAGTGGAGAGCTCAGTGATTATCTGAAAAGTAATGTCCCCGTCCATGCATACCAAGCTTCAATAACACAAGAACTGCACCATCATACTATCCCTGTCCGTCAGCAACATCAGTTTAGAAAATTTTGATAGTCCCCACAACCCCATTTCCTGTAGAATAATAGAACTCAAAATGAATTTCTCCAAATGGCCCCCTCAAGCCTTTCTTGGATAGTGTGTCTGATGTCATATTCTTCTTCCTGAAGATTTGATTGAAATATATATTGGTGAATGTTTTGCATAGTTCAATAATCCTGTCGATCCATGTCGATAGGTGTACAAAAGCCAAGAGATGAAATCTCAGATACACATTATATTCCATTAATCAAATAAATTTATATATATACATGAGGTATAGTCTCAAGATAGGGAATCTATCTTGGACACACAAGAAAATTGAATGAGGGAATATCTCAACCTCACACCAAACTAGGAACTTATTTTTAGCTAACCTATGGAATAGGAACAGACTCTACACATAGAGAGAATCACAACTGAGGACAAGTAGGAATTACACATTCCAACACACCCCCTTAATGACTACTTGTCTCAATATCCATCTGCAAAATCTACATCTGGTTTTGTTTGGTAATTACACTGGTTTTGTTTCGTAATTACACTTTGTATCTTGTTCATGCTATTGTAGATGTCCATATAAAGGAAAAATAATCCACCGAAATGCATGGGTTCCCAATCGCTGCAACTGCTAGTCTACTAGGAAGTCCTTCACATACATGGTTCATCCAACCTCTCGATGAACTCCCCCTAGCTATAAAATTTCACCTCATGGAGTCTAAGACCAATATGGCCCACCCAAGTTTATCCATCCCGCATGACACACTCTTACAGGGTGTTAAAACTCTCTGACAAAGGGAAAATGTAACAAAGGGTATGCATGCCTCTCTAGCACGTACAAACAATAAATGACATGTAGATTTTCTCTAATGACTCATACACTACCATGGTCTTGAGTCTATTCCACAAACTCACACAAACTCGATTGTCCATTCTTTTCCAATTTCTGATGCTGCTATCTTCGATGTCATGTCTTCATTATGTCAGATGGTTACTCATTTCTGCAGATAAATTTGTCTATTGTTGGAATGGCCAATTCCAACATAGACTCACACATGTGACAATAGTTGGCCAAAGTAAATGTCACAATAATACAACATCCAATTTTTAACCAAATTTACATTAATAACATGACCATTTTTAAGAACTTATTAAATGTGCTTATCACCTCAACATAGCAACATTGTAGATCTTATCCCATGTTGTAGGAAAAACACCTTCTCTCCTCCAGCACAACACACAAGTAATGGTGACAGTGCAGATAGGTAGGCAGACAGCACAAGGCAGCGCTCCTCCTCACATGCCAACAACGGTGGAAGTGCATATAAGTAGGTAGGAAGCGCCTGGAAGTGCTCCTCCTCCCACTCCAGCAACAATGGCAGTGCAAATAAGTAGGCAGGAAGTGCAAAGCAGTGCTTCTCCTCACACGCCAGCAACAGTGGCAGTGCAGATAAGTAGGCAGGCAGCGCAAGGCAGTGCTCCTCCTCACACACCAGCAATAGTGACAGTGCAGATAAGTAGGCAGGCAGCGCAAAGTAGCGCTCCTCCTCACACGCTAGCAATAGTGGGAGTGCAGATAAGTAGGTAGGCAGTGCAAAGTAGCGCTCCTCCTCACACGCCAGCAATAGTGGCAGTGCAGATAAGTAGGCAGAAAGCATAAGGAAGCGCTTCTCCTCACATAACTCTGCTCTTGTGTGAAATGTTTACTCCAGATTTTATGTAATGGCTAGATGAATTCCCTTCTTTGACATGGCAGCATTGTCATCAAATTCTCCACCAGGTTCGAGCTCCATTGACTCCTTTTATGGAAATATTTGTAAATCCAGCACTCTAACACCTATGCTGACAGCTTATTGAAACCATCATTTGAGGACTCTACCCTTCTTAGTGGCCTCATCCACCCTCTCGCCAAAGAACAACCGAGCACTCAAAAATATTAATTGATGCGATACCAAATAAAACTCTGCACAATTTGTAACATCATTACCAAAGCACACTGGCAGTCTCCAATAGCTCGAACAACCGCAGTAGGGAGATAGTCTCCAACTCATATATCACTTCACACAACAACAATGATTCTGTACTGATCCTCACCTCCTCAGATCCCTAGATTGCTTCTCCTCGGTTGCTTCTCCTTCTCCTTAGCCGCTTATCCTCATCCAAGCTCAGAATCAACTGTTATTTACAATCCACCAATACTGTATTTACATCCAGTGGAAGCTCTTCACAGTTCTCAATGCCTCATGGCTCAAGCCAGAAGATCCATGCCAACGTTGACAGTGGCACAACACATGACTATAGAGATCTGTATTCCCTATGCATGCACCGGACCAAAACCACCTCGATTCAGTAATCGATCCACAACGATCCACGCAGCATCTATAGATCGAAATATCACAGAATCAAGATAATACTCTACGTAGTGACTTTCGGTTTGTAGGGAAATGCCTCTTCCATGCTTGTGACAAGTCTTCTCACACATTCAACATTCAGTTGAACATTTTTGTTGCCAAAAAAACATGATGGGCTTCCACCAGCACATAATATCTTATGAGAAATTGAATAAAATGGATTTTCTTAATTCAATACCATATTTTTCCAGTTTCGTCATCTCAAGAGGAAGCTCTATAACTAAGTAAAACTTGTTGATTTCCTCTGCCACAAAAAAAATTGGTGACCACTCCAACAACAACATAAATAACATGCCTCTTTCATGCAGCTCCATAGTCACACACAATAAAAAATTTATGGAGAAAATTCAGAACATTTAAGCTACTGCTAGCACTGTGTCAACCAATATCCAGACATACAGGAATCTATCCATAAATGAAATTCATTGGAAAATGCTGATTTCTCCTTTCTCATGTTTACTGATATCTGAAATTACTTTAGCCTTGCATAAGATCTCTTCACCCGTGGGTAGAATGATAGACACCCTGTCTTCTTGTTCATAACGCTGGGGGTTACAACGACAATGCATATTAGCGCCCTCACCAACATACTATGTCGACATGAGCTCCCAAATTCCTATATAATCTACAACGAATTCCATTTTCATTGTTCAAAAACCAACAAGCCAAGGTGTTCCCCCTCTACAAGAATGAAACTCATTTCGAATTCCCATGATGTGCCCTCTTGAATAGATGCAAATTCAATATCTAAATAACTCCCTCTGCTCGACGTGGATTAAATCTCCACAATTTAATTTTCATATATTGAGGTTCAACCATGCCTCTCCACGACGCCCAATTTCACCGCAATCATCCTTCTCACGGCCTCTTAGCAACAATTAATTTCCGAGGGATAGTCTCAGTTAATTTCCATCGGTTATTCTTGTCCTGTGACAGTCGAGAGCTTCACAACTTTTCCAATTGCGACTGTTTTACCTTGATCCCAAACTGAGAACCTTCCAAGTTGAGGAAAATGAGAGAACTTCCCAACACATATAGTGTCATTTAGCTGAATAATGATTCATAAAGATATGGACGGGCATATGTGAAGACAACCTCCTACACTGCCCCAAATGCCTTACACAGCAAGCTCAAGCATGCAAGAAAGTTTTGACAAACTCGACGTGCATGTAAGCGCATCGATATCCCTCACGCGGTAGGCTTAGAAAATTATGGGATAAAATTCAAGCAATACATGTTCTGCCTAAAACCGCAACATATGGATCTTGCACACAGATCTGCTGCAACTTCTGTATTTATTAAACAATTTTTCAGGACAAATTTGAAGCAATCAGATCTCCTCTGCGCACTTGAGTATGCAGCTCAGTTTCAAAAGGATCACCACAGATGAGGGATTCATGTACTACCTCGTGTCAGTTGATCTGCCTCTGAGATCTGATCTGTGCAACAGATCCACGCTGGATCGTATCCTATGTGAATGCCTTACTCTAGTAGATCTATACTCCTGTCAGCCCTCCTTACGTAGGATCAGTGAGAAATCTATTCTTGTATTTTCTGGTCCTCCTTATGCAACAATTGAACTGAGCTCAATGAAACAAATATCCAATGCTCTGCAGGTGACACAACAAATAGGAACATGCCGGAACAACACAGAAAATCCTAGGTGTACCACTACACAACTGCTCCAGTCTTAACAAAAAAATTTATTTTTCATTGTCGTTTCATCCTTGGATCTTATCTGCTCTAGCAACTTTATTACCTCAGAAACACAACAGTCGCTCTGCATTCTTCCAACATGCGTTGGTGGTGCAGGCACATATTTCTACCACGACCTATTCTGGCACGACACTCCAATATGTCAACTGTTTCCACGTGGTAAACACAGGTCAACCGTCCTCCTGCCATGATCTTTATCATGACCTTCTACAGCTCGGCCTTCATGCAATTCGATGGAGTTACGAGTGCCATTTTGCTGGCTCCACAAATAGATTAGCGACTCCACACTTCTCCCACATTTGCCTGAATGAATGGACACTTAAGAAAATAAAAATAAAAAAATAATAACGATATATTCTTATTTTCCTCAGCCCAAGAGGGGCCGAGGTCCAGGTCCGTATGAGCTCTAATACCAAGATGAAATCTCTGATACACATTATATTCCATTAATCAAATAAAGTTACATATATACATGAGGTATAGTCTCAAGATAGGGAAGCTATCTTGGATGCACAATAAGTTGGTTGAGAGAATATCTCAACCTCACACCAAAATAGGAACTTAGTTTTAGCTAACCTATGGAATAGGAATAGGCTATATACATATAGAGAATCACAACATAATACAAGTAGGAATTACACATTTCAACACCAAGGAATTGTGGTTGTTCAAGTGATCTATCAGAAGCTGTGAATCACCAAATACCCAGAGCTCGTCAATGCATAGGTGTTTGGAGAACCACGTTAATCCCCATAGTGCCAACATTTCAGCCTTCATGCTAGTTCCTTGTCCCCAAACCAATGGATTTTGTAGTGACATTGAGGAGTGATCATAAACCAAGCACCACATCCATAGCTGAAGTTTTGTGACGCACCATCGAAAAATCCAGCAAGGTAGTGGATTTCCAATGGATAGTTTCTTTTTGTGAGATCACGAGGGGGGCGACAACTCATCCGCATGGCCTCCCAATCAAGAATAATCTTTGTAGAGATCTGTGTTTGAGAAGGCTATTGTTCTTCAAAAATCCTTTTGTTCCTTCCATACCAAACCCTCCAGTGGAAAAATAGTGGAATACTCCTATAAATTTTATCCTGTGCAACCTACCAATCAGTGCAATTAGTGACATGTAAATTCCTTAACTTGGATCTTGAGGTGATTTCCAAGCAGTGTCCATATTTCTTTGGCAAAGATGCATTTGTAAAATATATGGGATTTGGCATCCCTTTTCATTAGGTTATTCTAGGTCAAGTTTTGATCCTTCCAGACCAACCATAGAAAAATGATAATTTTGTATTATATCTTAATCTTCCATATGTCCTGAAACCAACATGCTTCTACTTGTGTGTCACGATTGTAAGTCATCATTTTGTAACTCTATGATGTTCCTATATGTTTTTTTTTCAGTGTGCCTCCCCATGTAATATTGTCATCTTCTATGTTTTTTTTCCACCCTAGTTCCTTGAGGTCTGACACATACGTATTCCACTTTTCCGCCAAATGTATGAATATGCTCATCTCATCAACCTGCTTCCATCATGGGGCATTCTCCTCCCACTTTAAGATCACCTGTTCCAGGTAAAATATGCATGTGTCCTGCAATAATTTTGTCAATTTGTTACTAATAGATGATTCCACGGGGATTCCCCTAATATCCCTAACCCCGATGAAGATTCTCCTAATATTTTTTTTTTTGGCTATTGAATAGAACTTTAGGGGTGAAATTTCGCAAATGAATTAATTTTTGGGCATTTTCTGGAAAAAAATATTCCCAATTTAGTTAAAATTTGGGATAGCTATATGAACAAAACTTTAGGGGTGAAATTTCACAAATGAATTAATTTTTGGGCATTTTCTGGATAAAAAAATATTCCCAATTTAATTAAAATTTGGAATATATATATATATATATATATATGATTAAATAGATTATATTCCTCAAAAAATACCAATTTTAATAATAAATAACATGCTTTCTATATGTTTTATTTTTCAAATCAGAATAGGCTCCTACAATACTATATATAAGAAACTATATACAGTGCAGTGGAACAACAATAACTTTGGGAATATTGTTGATGAAACTTACCCATGAAATCGAGTTGAATGTGATTCCTTTCGTTGAGTATCCCAAATAGAGTTGAATTTGATTCCTTTCATTGAGTATACCAAAAACTATGCAAGAGTAAAGTTGAGAAGAAAATTTATATAGCCATTGAATAAAGTGACGAGAAAGTAAGTTATTTAGAGCCTACTTTGAGCTAATTATTTGGGGCATTGGAAAATAACATATTTATATTTACCACCAATTCTACGATTAATAAATACCAATAAAATAAGTTAAAAAAAATTAAAATTAAAATTTATTAAATTGAAAAACATTTCTTATATTTCTCTTAATTAACATAATAGATCTAATACCCTATATAACACTTACATAGTTGCAAGGATAACAACAAACAAGTACTAAACAACAATGCTAAAAAATATTACACTTGATCAAAGCATTCAGTTTAACAATGTCGTTTACGGACTTTCATTTATTCTCATTTATTAGAAACTTGTCATCATTTTTCTAAATGATGAGTAGACTCTCATTATCATAAAGTCAAAAATTACAGAACTTAAGCGTGAAATTCTTAATCTCGTCACACGTGAACATCATGCCACTTTTTTTTTAACTATGGTCCTCACATTGTGAAGAAGGTGGTGCTAATTCTTTATTTTGTGTTGTACAATGACTCAACCTTTATCTTGCTCATTCACACAAATCAAGATTCACCACAATAGCAAACTCCAAAGTTCTCCGTGTGCCTCGTTTAGATCAAATTCAACTTGCATCCTAATTCCAATGTTCTTACATCTAACTTGATTGGCATGACTACAACATTTTGTAAACCTACATTGTATGAAGTAACCCCTCCTGAGTGAGTCTCGTGCTGATTTATATTTCATGTATTCGTGAATTCGATTTGTATATCCATCTTTTACCTGTTAATTTGTTTGTAGATCATATGCGGGCGCTAATTTAGAATGATGGAGATAGATAGACCCCGGTTAGAATATAATTTCAGCGCATATGTTAATGATTGCTTCAGACTAACCAGCAATGGTGCTAATTACAAAGCCCTAATCGCTGGTCTTCAACATGCTCTCTGGCGTGGCATAACCCACATCACCGCCCTCGGACATTCTGAGAGCCTTATCAACCAGGTGAAAGGTTATTGGAGAGTCGATAAACCCTCGCTGAAGAGATACTGCAATAGAGTTCAGAAATTGGCTTCGCAGTTCGATAGCTTTAAAATGGAGCAGGCTTCCCGATCTTCTTTATCGTGCAATATTCAGTTATGAAACCCTCACCAATAAATGAATTTGTTGGGATGATCTGAGGTGGGAGCTGGATTTCAGGGGCTGACACCAGGGTGAGATGGGTGGGGTGAGAGCTGGATTTGAGGGGCTGACAACAGGCCAGGTGGTTGGAGGTGTCCTCTGTGCTCAAACTGGATAGAATGTTGGAACACGTAAGAATATGCCATCCCCCATTGAAGCAAAGGCAGGGTAGAGAAGTGGGGGTTACAGAGATTTTTGAAATACTGGGGTTTCTACTGCTAGGCAGGATCCTTGTAAGTTGTCGACGATTATCTCCGCTTACTTAGTTGAGAATAGCTTTTCTTGCTGGTTTGCGGGTGTGGATGTTTTGACGGGTTATGGGTCGCTGTTGTTTTTGTGTATGTGGACGCACTATCTGCTTTCTATGTTAAGAATAACTCTTCCTTGCTGGTTTGCAGGTGGGGGTGGTATGTATGGTTAATGTCCTCTATCGGGTTGGTAGGGGGCATTTCGAGAATATATATTGAGGTCTTTAAGTATTTTTTGTTGCCAACGGGGGTTATGGGGTACTATTTGGAAGTTTGTTTCGTTAGGGACTGGTATTGGCAAGAGGTTGTTATGGTTTGATCTTGGCCACGATGAATCACATAGACGTCATTAAGGTCCGTGAGACGATGGTTCTCATCCTCATTTCCATCTATATTCTTATTGTCATTGTCGTGCAACATAAGTTTACTGATTAAACAAGTTGTATTTGCTCTTCTACAAGATTCTTCATTGTTTTCATTCTACGAAATAATGTGTTTATCATTCTGGTGGGCTGGGGTGTTGGTTTGCATTTGGGTGTAAGTGGGTGGTATTGTTGCCTTAGACGTACATATTATGTCTAATGCTTAATCTGGGGGGCTATCATCTGCAAAATGATAGCTCGTCATCGGTCTCTTCTTCGGAGACGTGTGCAAATGCATCGGATCAATCAGGTAGGTGGTATATTTTATGGTGTAAATGGGTGGATTCCCTCATAATATCGCGTCCATGTAAGAGTTTTGGCGTTCGTTTCTGTAAAATATGGTGGACATTTCCTGGATGTTTCTGCTACTGTTGTTGCCATTTCTAGTTGCGGTCTGGTTTTTCCGATCGTCTCTCTCTTTCTCCGACCTATTGGGGGGATATTTCTGACCTATTGGAATTGATTTTCTGGGACTCCTTTTCATTGCTTTGAGGTTGTGATCTCTGGCAGGCTTTAAATGATCACCCACACCCTTTACAGTTTTTTTATTCTTTATCAACTTCTCCAGGTTTCTTTGCTATTGTCACGGGCGATTGATTAAGAGATTAGGTGGGATGGTTTTGTTTTATATTCTCTAGGTCACATTTTAATCTGGCAATATCTCTTCCGATCTAATTTTCCTATCTTAGAGTGTTTTTTATTCTCTATGATTATTGGGGTTCTCGAAGTGGCAGCTTTCTGCAAGGTCTCTCCTGTACTCCTATCAAGGCATATGTTTATATGGTTGATAGTGTAGGCAATAAGGCCTCTTGTAGGTTGTGCTTCGTATCTTAGTTGCCTTTTGTTTTCTTTCTTATCTTTTTGGCTGACCGATGAATGTTGTCATCTTGTCCTTCGTCATCAAATACTGTCCATATATAGACCCTTCCCATCTATGATTTCTTTGTTGCTTTCGAACAGTGATGGCAATTGGGACTTGATCTTCTGTGATTCCTTGGGAATGTGGTTTCCCGATGTATGAACTGTTGACTTGATTTGGTGGCATTTTTTGGGTTACTTTATGGTATGATTTGAATACTCTGACGGTTTCTCAGAAATCATTAATATTGGGCTATCCTCGAAGTTGTTTCTTTCAAATAGGTCCTTGCTGATGTGGTGGGGCCTCTTGTGTCACTTAAGCTCTTCTCTATATTTCTTGCCCAGTTGCCCTGCTCTCTTCTGCAGTGACGGCTTTCTAAATGTTCAGCTGCTCTCATATCATAATTTCCTTTGTACTGTCATTTCCAATCTACTCTTCATACTGCCTTATGGCGGACTCGAATGCTCCTATTATGGAAATTCCCATTAGTAGGGTGGCACTCTCAAATCCAAAAGATGATGCCTTATGTTTTCTGGAGGGTTTGGATAATATTGACGAGCTTATTATCAGACAGGGAATCAACTCCAATCTTGGTGTGGTGATAAGGTTGCAGAGTGGTAAAAATAGACATAAACGTGGAGGCCGAAGTAAGAAGAAGAAACCATTTTTAAAGAATAAAATGGATATTAAAGAAGTGATATTAGACTACGGGGACCTCTGTGGGCATGTCGCAAGTTTGCAGAATCGGGCGGTCATTGGAAGATGTATGTTTCTGAAGAATTGTGACTTTGACATGGCCACATGGATCAGCAAACATTGGAGCCCTATTATCGGTTATACTCCAAAGGTAAGTCTCCTTATCAATGGCTGGTTCAATATACATTTTATGGATGAAAAAGATGTATATAAGATCATTAGTCAGACCTAGGTGCGTGGTAGAATTTTTATGCAGCTTGTTCCATGGTATCTCGGCTTCAACCCGGTCATGGAGGTTCCCTGCAGTCGAGTTATCTGGGTGAAGCTGCCGTGTCTCCCTTTGGAATTATGGACTCTCAAAGATTTAAGGGCTATTGGCAACTCAATTGGTTGCACCAAGTATATTGATCCGAGTATATTGGGCTCGAGCGACAAGTGTATTGCATGGTTATTGGTTGAGCTTGATTATTCGGGCGGGCTGCTTGAGGACGTTGATTTAGTTTGGGGTCACAAGCGTCATCGTCAACATATCGAATTTTGGGGCATTCCTTTTGAGTGCCTCATTTATCATCATACCGGTCATCTCAGGGAACATTTCCCTTATCGTATGCATATGGTCTAGTCGGGGGATGCTGTGGCTGGGGTGGCTGACGCGCGACCGACTAATGCTGTGGCTGGGGTGGCTGATGCACGAAGGTCTAATGCGGCTTCCGGTACCTCTGTTGGTCTTGAATCAGGTAATCCTATCTCCCCTAACTCTGATGAAGAGGCCTATGTCTCTGATGAAGGTCAGTTTGATAGGAATAGTCACTTGATTGGGGTGGCTGAATCGGTCCCTAATTTTAGTATAGTTCCAAGTGATAAATTTCGTGTCTTGGAACCAGAGTCAAACATGTTTCCATTGGACTATGTCTCTTCTCTTGGGTTTTCTGGTTTGGGGATTAATAGTGTCTCTATCAATATCACTCCTCCTAGGCCTGGCAGAGTGGGGGTTGAATCGCCTAATGAATTATGCCAAAACATTTCTTCGTGTTTTCCTGTTAATGTTCATCCTCGTCCACACTCTATTAATGTTGATGTTTGTACTCATCGTGACATTCTGAGTGCTGCGGTTTCTCATGGAAAGTCTCATGTTGATCCCCCACTTTTTCCTACTTCCAACTTTTCAATTGGTTTGTCGTCTATTCCACCTTGTAGTACAACTTCTGGGGCCCATCTGTCTCTTGATATATCTCCCGAGCCTGATGACCCTGTCATTCTTTCGGACTCCCCTAGGAACTCTATGGGGAGTGATTTATAACCCATCATGGCCAACCCTAATATCGATCTTGCTTCTCTTACTGTTTTTGAGAGGCCTCCTTCATCGATGGAGACTAGGGTATCTATTCTCCAGTCATCTAATATATCTTCAAGGCATAAGCCGAAGGTAGTCAACAAATATGCCCAAGGAAAATTCAAAGCTATTTCTCTTTTCTCCGAGGCAGATGATAATCTCACTGATATTCCCATATTTTTTAGTGAAGGTACATGGGATAGTTCTAGGGCGCTTAGAGCATGCAACCCTGAGCCGGTTTCACCATGAATCACATCCTTTCCATGAACATAAGGGGGTTGGGCAATGCCTCCAAGGCTCATTCCCTGAAGGATCTTCTGTTTACTGAAAGACCGATCATTTTTTTGGGTCAATAAACTATGTGTTACCAGGAGAAAGCCATCAAATTGTTTTTGAGTTTCAAGTCTCGTTGGTATGCGGCTGTTGTGGACATTATGGGTCTCTCCGGGGGTGTGATTGTCATTTGGGATCCGGACAGGGTAAATTTTAAAGCCTTTAAATTTTTTGGGGGCATTTTTCTCTTGAGGCAACTTAGGGGACAGGAAGGGTCAGTTAACATCATCAACATCTATGATCCATACAATAACAGACATTCCTTTTGGCAGAGAATGGTTGCATCGGACATTATTTCACTTCCTAATTTAATCTTGATGGGGGATCTGAACTCTACCTTGCAATCTAATGAAATATGGGGTAATTTGACCAGACTGGATCCACTCTCCTCTTATTTGAACGATATGTTTTCTGATCTTCATCTGGTCAACATTCGACCAATCCCTCTTCTTCCAACATGGTCAAACAGACGAGTGGGTGCGGATTTTATTGGCAAGCGATTGGACTAGGCCTTGGTTAATGATTATCTTTTGGATAAATGGGGTATGCCTCGATCGGGGATCCTTGTCTCCGACATCTCTGACCATATGCTAATTAAACTGTCCTAGAATTCAATTGCTGAGACTAAGGGTAGGCCTTTCAAATTTAACAGAATATGGCTTGAGTATGAGGAGTATACTAGTATGATTCACCAGACTTGGCAAAATGATGGGGTGTATGAGGATCTCAGGGGTTGGAATCATTTTCATTGTAAGCTCCAGAAGCTTAAGATGGTGTCGAAGGAGTGGGAGATCAAGAAAAAAAAGGCACTCAAATATGAGCTGCGGGAGATCTCCAGACATATGGCGGATTTATATGCTTCCTTTTCTGTTTCTGTGCCTGATGCTTCTATATTGCAATTATTGAATGATATCGGATCCAGGAAGCGTGAGATATTAAGAATTGAGGAGGTTACCTAGCGGTTAAAAAGTAGAATTTTATGGCTGAAAGAAGGTGATCTTAACACACATTTCTTTCATAAATATGCTAATGACAGGAGGAACTGTAATGCTATATGGCGTATTAGAAGGGAGGATAATACCTATTCTTTTTCTACTTTTGATATCCAAAATGAAGCTTTCTCCTATTTCTCGTCTTTTTATAAGAAAGATCATTCAATTTGCGTTGAGAATCAGTCCTGGGTTTTGTAACATATAAATAGATTCTTCGATGAAGAGGCCATTGCATTGATTGATCAGTGCATCACAGGGAATGAGGTTCTTATGGTCCTGAAATATTTTCCTCATGATAAATGTCCGGGGCCAGATGGGTGGCCTGCGGAATTTTTAATTTTCTTTTTTGAATTACTTGGTGCTGAACTCACTGATTTGATGGAGTGTTTTTGTTCACAGGGTTTTATGCCAGCCAATTTGAACTCAACATTCATTGCCCTGATTCTGAAAGTTGTTGATCCAAAATATTTTTCAGATTTCCAGCCCATTTCCCTTTGTAATCTCATTTATAAGGTCACCTCAAAGATAATAGCAAATCGAATTAAAGTTGTTTTATCTGATCATATATCTAAGGAACAATTTGGTTTTCTTAAGGGGCGCTCAATTCATGATGCTATTGCCATAGCACAGGAGGTTCTTCACTCTATGCACCAGGATAAAAAAGTGGCGCTGGTTATGAAGGTGGATTTGCATAAGGCTTATGATTCAGTGGACTGGTCATACATCAGAATCATTCTGCTCAAGATTGGTCTTCCCATTCGGATTATACGTTGGATTATGCCCTGCATATCCACAGTCAGATACGCTGTCATTGTCAATGGCATTCAAACTAAGTTTTTTGAGGCTGGTCGTGGCTTGTGATAGGGGTGCGCTTTATCCATGCTTATTTTCATCCTCATAATGGATGAGTTTAGCAAGATAATGCACTGTGCTAAGCAGAAGGGCTACATTAAGGGTTTTTCCTTTTCAAACGCTGTATCTACATCACACTCCCTTTTTGTTGATGATCTTTTATTATTTGGCTATTTGGTTCGAAATCACTGGTGCTACATTCATATTATGATCATGCATTTTCAATCTGCTTTGGGTCTGGGTATTAATAGCGGTAAATCTTTTCTAATTTATGAGTTTGGTGACATTCAAGAGATCATGTTCATTGCGGAGTTTCTGGGCGTCAAATATAGGCTGGCGACTATGGGATTTAAATATCTGGGTTGTATAATTAAACCATGTGGCTACAAAATCAGATATTGGACTTGGAATGTTGAGAGGTTCAAAGCTCGGATTCGTAGATGGACTCATCATTG
This sequence comes from Pinus albicaulis, assembly GCA_034641835.2. Lineage (NCBI taxonomy): Eukaryota > Viridiplantae > Streptophyta > Pinopsida > Pinales > Pinaceae > Pinus > Pinus albicaulis. The sequence continues at coordinate 233,265,275 of CM076578.1, forward strand.
GCTGTCCATGGGGGGAATCTCATCATGATTCAGGCTGTTCTATCCCAGATGATGGTATACTGGGGCCATCTTTTCTTCCCGCGGCTGATATTGTTAACAAAATCAATAGCATCATCTCTCGCTTTCTTTGACTGTAGGTTTTAACCCTAAACAGAAATTATCTACACACGAATCTTATAACAGAAAATAAACAATAGCGAGAGCATAAAACATAAAACAGATAAACACAGAGATTTTCCCCTGGATCCCAAATCGGGACGACCAGCTTGATTTTTCATTATATTCCTTTTAGTGTTACAACACAGATATATATACATGCCGAAGCATACATAAACCCCAATCCATAAACCCTGGATTAGAACATAACCGTAGTTCCCTTGACCGGATCTACAAAAATACTAGGGGCCGAAAACCATCGTACCCCAATACCATGTGCAAAACCATGCACAAAAACATGGACGCGGACTGCGCGTGCTTAGTCATGGAAAGAATATAACACATACCCAACATTGGCGTGGGGCTAATATGGATAAGAAATATCATCTTCGCTGTCTTGCACCTTTATGCATGCCTAAGGACATGGATGGTTGGGGAATTTTGAATACCAGGGTTTTCAACTGTGCCCTTCTGATTAAATCTTTCTGATGGGCCATCAATGGATCTGGAATATGGAATGCCATCATCCAAGCCAAATATATTGATGGTGATATTCCTTATTTAATCAACTGTAATTCTTTGTCTTTTCCTCGCAGTATTTCTTGCATATGGGGTAGTTTCAAAAAAATCTTGTCCCATGTGGCTCCCCGACTTACATGGATATTTCATGATGGGAGCTCCATTCCAATTGGTGCCCTCAGCATTCTTTCTCTATCTTTAATGACCGCCCCATCACAACGCCTTGTCCACACTATGGCTCAAAATGGTTATTTGTATCTATCTCAAACTATTTATTCATGGTCTTTTGCTCCTCCTATTTACAAAACATCTATTCAATTGGGTCTGGTTGACGCTGTTGCTGTCGACTGGGATCAGCTTCGTGATCAGTTGAGGGGTGCTGGTTTCTGTTAAGTTACAGGTGGTGATCAGGTTGTTTGGAACGGTCCTCTCAAGGATAACATGGTTGTTGTACAAGATATTTATCGTAATATCATTTCCCTATCTCAAGTACAGGATCAAGCTACCAATTTTTTTTCTTCCATTTTGGCATTGGAAAATTCCCACGAAAATCACTCTCTTTGGGTGGTTGGTTTGGAGGGGGAAGATCCTTACATGGGAAAACCTTATGAAGAGAGGCCTCCAGGGTCCCAGTCATTGTGCTATCTATTGTATGGGTGAAGAATCCATTTCTCATTTTTTTTTTCCTGTCATGTTACAGTCGGTGTGTGGAAGTTATTTAGCTCTTTTTTATGAATCTGTCTTGGTCTCTGGTGGACTTCATTTCTGCTGCATATGATTGTGACAAGTTGAAGTCTAATTACAATTCACTTCCTTTTTTTCTCATCTGGGAGATTTGACTGGCTAGGAATCAACTGATTTTTGAGAACAGACCTTTTCAGATTCACCGAGTCTATCAGGCCATTAAGTGCTGGCTGGATGATCGTCCACAACATGTTCCCACTGTGCTGGATGGTTCTCATCGTATAAGACCACACGAGATCTCCATCCCTGCGGTCTTCTTTGATGGTGTATCGTCGTAGAGTATCACTGGATGCGGTGTATGGATCAAGCTCTCCAATCGTGAACGGATTCACATTTTTTGGAATGGGGGCCTCGGGTCTAATAACAAAGTTGAGATCATGGCTCTTTGGGGGGGACTACTGGCTGCTTCTAATATTCAAATTCAAAATATCAGCTTATATGGGGATTCAGAACTTGTCATTGGGTGGGTATCCAAAAATTTTCTCATGTTGACCCCGAGTCTTCAAGGTTGGATTTATAGAACACGAAGACTTTGGAGGAGGTTGAATTACCCCGCTATCAGTCATATTTATCGTGAGAATAACACTCGTGCAGATGGCCTGTCTAAGAAGGGTCCATTGGCTGACCTTGGGATTATGAATTTCATTCACTTCAGGGCCTTTTCGCAGATATGGGAGTCCTCCACTCCAATTCCATGAGTTTCTTGAATTACACTCTTATTTCTCTGTTTTTTGTGCATTTCTTCCTTATGGTTTGGATTCAGGGTTTTCGGTTCTGCTCTTATGTTTCTACTTTCTTCTTTTCAAGTCTTCTTCCTATATCACATGGTGGATGCTCTCTGTTTTTATTTCATCTCTAAAGATTCAGTTTATCGAGGTTCTCATCCTTTTTGTCATGCGTTCCTGGCCAACAGTTCTCAAGCGAGCTTGCTATTTCTGTTATGTCACAAGTGCCTGTTATGTTTGTCTCATTTCAGCATCCGATCTCAGTTTGTCCTTTTCAAGCGAGCCTGGATATGATATTTCATGCACGTGGGTTTGTCCTGCATCTTTGCAAGCAAGTCTCTATCAGATATCTATCAAGCAAGCCTGATATGTTCAGTTTTCTTCTGATTTAGATAGTTCTCAAGCGAGCCTGCTATTATTATTAAGTCACAAGTGCCTATTCTGATTGTCTATTTTTAGCATCAGATCTCGGTTTGTCCTTTTCAAGCGAGCCTAGTTTTGATATTTCTTAGATGTGGGTTTTCCCTGCATCTTTTCAAGCAAGCTAGTATCAGAATCTAACAAGCGAGCCTGCTATGCTCTATATTCTCCTGATTTGGACATTTCTTTCCTTGGTGGGACGTGCTTTCATTAGGAAAATATTCATCCCATGAGCTAAAGGCTTCTCTTATCCTTTTTTTCTCTACTATCTTTGCAATATGTGCTTTTTTGTAATGCTACTATAGTGTGCTAATAGTTCTAATCATCACTTTCAGTATTTCATGTCTACTAGGTATGATAGATTTAATTATGGTAGGGATGAGTAACTCCTCCCCTAATTGTGGTAGTCGGTTTTGTGCCCTCTTGCTTGTTCATCCTTTGAATGAGCATCTCATACTCTAGCTATGCATGTTTGTTTTCTCGCTATTTCTTCAGCTGAGGACGTAATCCTGATAATGTACTGTTTATATTATAATATATTCAGTGTTTTTTTCTTCTGAAAAAAAAAAGACCCCGGTTAGAATAGGTATGATTGGTTGTCCTCATGGCACCCTCATTTAAAGGAGTCAATAATGGGTAGGGCTACTACATGACTTGCGTTTCATACATTCACCACAGAAATATGATGGCTAGGCATAATGGATCTTGAGCTACTTCAAAATATAAAGGTGACAAGGATAAGCATAAGATATGAGAATTAAACTCCTTCAAAATAGAAAAGTTAAAGTAATAAGGATAAACATAACGTATTGAAGTTAAAGAAAATATTTAAAAATTCAAAAAAAAATTCAAAGAGATTTGTAGAGTCAATATGATGGTTACGCATAATGGTATTTGATGGTTACCCTTAATGGTATTGAGTTTTCCTAAGTAATATTAAATAAGTATTTAAATAAAAAAGAGATATTATGATTAAATAAAATAAACATTTTAAAATTTGTTAAGAAAAATTATAAAATTAAATATATAAAAAGGGTGATGTAAAATAGTATAATAATTCGTTTAATTGTAAATTTCACTTTAGTGTAAATATACTAATAAGAGTATTGGTGAAACAAGATAATGTAAGAAATATTGCAACTCATTACTTATAAAACATGTAGTTTAATCATCACAATGTATGATTGTTTGATATTTCTATATTCACTAGTTGATTATATGATATTTCTTAATGGAGTGCTTCTCCATTTATATGGGAAATCAAATACAATTTGTGATTGACATGATAGTTACAAGCGTAACTAACTCTTGGGATTGATGGAAACTTGTTGAATAAATTTAGCATTGGAATAATATAGTTAACATATATTTTAGGATGTCAAAGCTGCACTAACCATGGAAATTGAGAGATTGCACCAATGCTCCACCAAGTTTTGAGATAAGAACCCAGCTACTCGCAAGGGGCACATGGGAGAGCACCCCAAAATTTAAGGAATTTCAGAGGGGACTTGGGATGTCAATGTGTGTGTATTAGAAACATGATTCAAATTTAAATTCAATAATGAAATACATTGAGTCATACATCATAAATGATTTAATGAAATAGAAATAGTAATTAAATACATTGATTTCAATTCATCATTATTTATTCTAAAATTTAATAAATACTAAGTAAAATGGGCAGAAATATGAAGCTGGGTTACACTTTTGTGAGAATCGGGGGCCAATTTTTTTTTTGGCAATAGTTCGGCCGAACATTTTCTAAAGTTCGACCGAACTCTGTAATAGTTCGGCCGAAATTTCATAGAAAGTTTGGCCGAACTCGTGATTCCATTTAGATTGATGGCACACTGACGGTGCAGGCAAACAAATTTTTTGCTGGAGATTGGAAAACCAGCAACAAAAGTTCGACCGAACTTTTACTTTTAAAATAGTTCGGCCGAACTAATTTCTATAAAATAATCGCCCACGAAGCTATTCTATTCACTTGTTTCATTATTCCCCACTGCTGTTCGCACATTTTCGCTGTTGCTGCTTGCTCATCCCCGTTGCCGTTCGCGCATTTTTGCTGTTGCTGCCTGCTCGTCCCCGCTGCCATTTACGCATTTTCGCTTTTGCTGCCTGCTTTCATCGGGTATGAGTATCTTCTTTTTCCACTGTTTAGTTTCATCAGAGGAGTGGGAAACAACTATTCTATGTTTGAATGCTATGTTTTTGGACTATTATTTCAATAGTTGGTTTTAATCTGTTTTTGTGGCGACAAGCTCATAGCTATTTTGGGATTAGAGGGTCATGAAATTAGTGCTGTGTACCACCATAGACATGCACAATACACATAGGTGTAGAGCCCACTAACAAAGTTCCATTTCCATCATATAAAAAAATGCAGAGACTCTAGGCGAAAGGTTCTGTTCCTATCATTTAAGAACAGTGGGTTCTTGGATGCTGGGTCTTTTTATTTTCAGTTTTAAACATGCGATGTATTAATGACAGTTTAAAACTCTGTTCGTCTCTTTATAGTTTGAGATGCTTCGTAGATCGTCTTTTGCCACAGTTTAGTTTCATCAGAGGAGTGGGAAACATCGATTCTATGTTTGAATGCCATGTGTTTGGACTGTTATTTCAATAGTTGGTTTTAGTCTGTTTTTGTGGCGACAAGCTCATAGCTATGTTAGGATTGGAGGGTCATGAAATTAGTGCTGTGTACCACCATATACATGCACAATACACATAGGTGTAGCACCCACTAGCAAAGCGGGCCATATCCATCATATAAAAAAATGCAGAGACTCTAGGCGAAAGGTTCTGTTCCTATCATTTAAGAATAGTGGGTTCTTGGATGCTGTGTCTTTTTGTTTTCATTTTTAAACATGCGATGTATTTATGATAGTTTAAAACTCTGTTCGTCTCTTTATAGTTTGAGATGCTTCGTAGATCTTCTTTTGCCACTGTTTAGTTTCATCAGAGGAGTGGGAAAAAACTATTCTATGTTTGAATGCTGTGTGTTTGGATTGTTATTCCAATAGTTGGTTTTAGTCTATTTTTGTGGCGACAAGCTCATAGCTATGTTGGGATTGGAGGGTCATGAAATTAGTGCTGCGTACCACCATAGACATGCACAATACACATAGGTGTAGCACCCACTAACAAAGCAGGCCATATCCATCATATAAAAAAATGCAGAGACTCCAGGCGAAAGGTTCTGTTCCTATCATTTAAGAACAGTGGGTTCTTGGATGTTGTGTCTTTTTGTTTTCATTTTTAAACATGCGATGTATTTATGACAGTTTAAAACTTTGTTTGCCTCTTTATAGTTTGAGATGCTTCGTAGATCTTCTTTTGCCACTGTTTAGTTTCATCAGAGGAGTGGGAAACAACTATTCTATGTTTGAATGTTGTGTGTTTGGACTGTTATTTCAATAGTTGGTTTTAGTCTGTTTTTGTGGTGACAAGCTCATAGCTATGTTGGGATTGGAGGGTCATGAAATTAGTGTTGTGTATTGTTCTTGTTGTTTTGGTCCTGGTACTATTATAAACCAGGGTATTTTTCTTACTGAAAAAAAAAATCCATCACATAAAAAATATAGATGTGACCAACCTATGCCTCCATATTTTGTAGACCAAAAGGATGACAAGTACCCTGCATAAAACAAAACTAGAATTTCCAGGAAATCACCATACTACACCACTTACCATACATGCTCATTGGTCATTGTTCTTAGATTGGCACTGTATACTGCTTTGAAAATTCATCTGCAACAGTATTCTTTTCATGATATATATGTTGATAAGTAATACCTGCAAAAACAGTTTTTAAATTCTCAATTCTGCAAAGCCAATGTGAAACCTCCTTATTTCAACCTCCTTATTTGCACATTCATATTCAACAATTTTTTATGAACAAATGACACCAATTGTGTCGAATAATTCATTCAAATTTAATGTATGCATTGTATGTTCTGAAGACTCCAATTTAATGGATGCGTTGTATGTATTTTTTGCTTATATATTTTTATGTTGTTTGTCATAGTAATGTCATATAGTGTATGAAGTTTTAAATTGTTTTTATTATATGTGATGTATGTGATTTTGATTGAAAATGTTTCTTTTTTATTTATTAATTAAAAAAATTTATTAGAAAAATTACTGCTTTAAGCCTTAGAATTTACAATCAAAATTAGAAAATGTATTTTTATCTAAACTATTTATGAAAAGTTTAATATTGTTTGATATTCTCTACCATGTCCTTTTTACATATATCTAGAATAATTTATTATTTGTACAGTTTTTGGTTTTTTGTAACATTTTACTACCATAATCAAAATCTATAGAAATAATAATCTAACATTATAATATCTTGAAATGGAGCTAGCGAACTCAAATATAGTATTGCAAACTTTCTAAGCAGTTATTTGTATTGGTCGTGTATTACATATGGTCTTGAATGAGCATTTGGACTCTTTAGATATCTAAAGAGTCCAAATTCTTATTCAAGACCATATGTAATACATAGCCTCCTCATCTAATATATAAAACTTTAATCCATGTGCTTAACCTTAACATTGACACAAATGGAATTTACAATTTTACTCACTGCCTTATGATAGAAAAATATGTGGATGAATATTGCCCACATATCCAAAGTCAAAAGGGATAGATTTAAAAGGGATGCGCTCTGGTCATCTATAAAAGATAAATTAAAGAAGCATGACATATTAGTAATGTAAATTAGATATGCGTACCAATTATGTTCATATAACACAACAAATAGATGATTCAATACAAATGTCACATAGAAGTCATATTTATCTCATGGGCTTTCAACTTAAATTACACATCTAGTATTACATTGGTTGCTAGGAGATAAAATAAAGAAGCATTTGAATGTAAATTAAACATGTGTAATAATTATGTACTTTAGTTTAATAAATAGATAATAATTTGCAAATGCCATATCTAAGCTATATTTCATCTAAGTAGCTTTCAATTTAAACGTATATCTAATGTTAAATTATATAAAAGAATAACAGTAATCCAAACTTCAAAAAAATATTTAGAACTTTAGTATAAAATGTGACATATAATTTTCATGTGTGGAAAAACATAGTTACCGAGAGTTCAAAACTCATGCATTTGAATAGAAAGTGGGTATACGAATGAGAAAGTAGATTTTTTCTAGAAATGAGGAAGTGAAGGTTAATAGAGAGCCACACAAAATTCAAAATTCATACCTTAACAAAATTTTTAGATCCTTTTAAAGAAAACGTGTCATATAATAAACTTTCATCAAAATATATGATAAACTCAACCCAATTTTATGAAAATAGTATACCATTTTTTACATTGCACATAATAAAAATAGATAAATATTACTTAAGTATTGTTATAAAGATTTAACTACCCATAGAGAGATGGCCAAGTGATTGAGACAGGGCATCATCACAATAAAAAACAAAGTACAAATTGTAGTAATCCTAGAATCATGCTTTACATAAGGTAACTTGTATTTGGGAACTCATGACTTGTACTATAGATAAAAAAAAATTCATTCTTACCAAAAAATATATGATAAAAATTGACAACCATAAGTTTGAGCTTAAGGGGATATAATCCTTCTTGCCTTCCATATAGATAATGAAATGATTGCTCCAAGTCTCATGTTGCCTGTCATGTTACTTTATAAACCTTGATTGGAAAGAAAAATAGGAGGGCATAAATGTAAGAAAACAGAAACATACTGAAACACAACGTAAGAAATAGAACATACGAGAAACACACACATACATATTCCTACACAATCAACACAATTATTTTCCTAGGAAATCCTTATGGAGACAAGAAACCCTAAAAGTAATGATGCCTAGACTTGTTTTCCCTAGGAAGTCCTTATGGGAGAAAAAAAACACTAAAATGTAAACATGCTCTACTCTGTCTTTTCTGGTATGGAAAATATGTTTAAGGTAATCTCTCTAGAGTTGGCTAAGACTTTTGGCATGTAAGGTTGCTATAAAAACTTAACTTCATACATTTTTTCTTTAACTTCATTGTATCCTAGTAGTATTTTCAACTATGGAACAAAATACAATAACACAAAATTGAACTCTTATTCCTCCTAGTGGCCAAGTATTTAACATAGCGTGATAGCCAATTAGGTGTAAGATATGACTCTGTCAACCATTAATGAGGTTTGTGATTTTATACCTTTTAGAGTCTTGTTAAAATTCCACATGTAGCTATCTTTCCATGCATGAGTAATGGGGCTAAAATTTCATTCTCTCGTACCATGACCTGGTCAACATGATCGGTCAACTTACTAAAGGCATAAATTTTGAATGAACTTAATTTGATGTTTTTCTTGCACCATTGGATATTTCTTTAAGTGTAGAATAATGGTCAAGATTTTGGCACAAGGGATAATCGTTTGACCCCTGAAAATTTCAAATTTAAAAACCTCAAAAATGACTCAAAAGGTTTTAGACACCAATTCTACACCCACCATTAAAATGACCCTACAAGTTGATTCTTTCAGTTTTTTCACTCTATAAGCATCAAAATATATGACAAATAATATAATTATCCAATCTAGCTCATTATTTAATAATTTTTTAAAATTATGAGTAAAATATACATCATGCAATTTAAATAAATAGCGTTAAATTCATTGAACACCCTTTTGCATTCCTTGTTGATACTTTGAAAGTAATATGTTTTGAAAAATAATTTGTTTATGGGTTCTATTTTCCACATTCTCTCAACCATATCAAAAACCTTCTTATAATATTTGAAACCTAAGGTATTTCCCATACCAAAGTATGTTCTTTTAAAACATGTTTTCTTGGTGATATGGGTGATTTAGAAAATGATTGGGAGAGTGAAATTCCTCTTTTAATATGTACAATATGTTTGGTTCATGCCACTAAGCCAAGAATTTTGAATTCAACTGACTTTTAATATAACCAAGTAAATCTTGCAAAAAAAGAATAAAACAAATTTTAGGGTTGTGGATTCAGGCATTGAAACAACACACCATGATATTTCAAATTTAAAAATAATGGTTTGAGTCCTAGATAGCTTAGAATCCTATTTGTTTTAAAAATAAGGATGCACTCCCATTTGATTCTCATGATTAGGTTGTAATCATGTGGCTCTTGCTCAATAGTGGACCTTCCCAAAATCTTGTGACGTCTTGTCACAAACAAAACCATAAAACTTAAAAACACATCATGCAAGAAACATAGCTTGCTGACATGTATCATTTGTCTCCTTCAAAGAAAACAAATTCACATCATGCACGAATATCTCCATGTACTCTACATATTGGTGTACAAAACCATCAACCAAACACAAGTCGACAAAACATGCCTCTTCAAACAACTGACTCTCAAGTCTAATAATAGCTCATGTACAAATTTTTATATTTGTTGCATTTAAGTGTGTCAACATAACTCTACTTTCAACATCTTGCTTCATGCAATATGAAACATACTTTGAATTTTCAAAGAAATTCATGAAACATCAAAATACATGCAAGGCCTTAATTGGATAAGAAATCTAAACATCTGTTAGCAAACCATTTCAATGACGCTTCTTTTAGTTGCACTTCATCATCATGTGAATCATCCTCACTCCCATCGATTATGGAATCCTCTTTCCATTCGTTGTTATCTCTTTTCCACCTTCTTAAAATGTCAAGATGACTTGTTGGATACAAATTCCAACACTCTTGTCTACAAGGTGACCTTTTCTATGCAGGCAATGAGTAATAAACAATCAGATCTTATTTTCAACATCATTTTCGACGCTCCAATGGCCTGGATTTATTGCCTCATTTATTTAGAAAGTTTCAATGTGCATGGATATATTCTTCCAACATCTATAAACATTATGGTTATTTAAACCACAAAAGGAACATGTGCAAGTTCTTTTCTATATCTTATGTTAATATTTACCATGTTTATCATAATCAAAAGCAATTTGATTAAAGGCGAATTTATACCTTGAACATTCACCATTGTCGCCCTCTTGAGGAGGTGAATTTGATGAGGTAGTGGCTCTCCTCTGAATACTAGCAATGAATTCAATGACTAGATAGAGCTTTCAACATCCTCTTCTTTTACACTCTCATTAGCTGCATGTTTATTAACATCTTCTTGAAAAGTGGGTGTCAAAATTTTCCATTCATCATGAACACAAACTTCACAAGCTTGAGGTATTGAACAGAAATAAAATTCCTTCTTGGAATAGCTTCATGTGCCTCCTTGGCTTTGGAGCATTCTCCATCATGTTTTCCATAACCAAGACCCAAATAATTAGCCCCTTCCTCAACAACATTTGGCTCAAGCCCACACTTGTACTCAAATGGTTAGTTTTTTGTCTTCCTATATTCTTTATCAACCTCTTCTAGTGATTCTTGAAAGGTGGATACTTAAATCCTTTCTAAAAATTTGAGCTCTAAAATGAGAAGACATATAAGGTCATTTTAAGTCATTATTCTATCCAATTATAAAAACCAAGTGAATATTTCTACATATTTATTTCTGTCCCATAAACTGTACAATATATGTGGAGTTGCCTCGCCCTAAGCGAGATGTTTAACAAAAATAATAATAGAGAAACAATTAGTGACGTCACCAAAAGATGTAGCCTCTTCAAGGTATCATATCCTCTCATCAAGGTCAAGAATCTACTCACCAAAAATGTCCTATGGAAATGGTGGTTTAAGAAACAAAACTAGACAAAAACCATCAGTGAGAACAACAAAAACTAAAACCTCTTCAAGGTCTTCAATCTGCTCGTAAAGTTAAATTACATGTCTTGATCAAGTCCAACAACAAAGAAACATTAGGTGACCTTCAAAATATACAACTTCTTCAACATCTTCTAAACCATCTTCAAAGTCAATATTGTGTGCATCCAATTTCCTCAGCAAGGTCATCAATGGAGTCATCAAAAATACTATATATCAAACTTCAATGCCAAAAATAAGTCAAAAGAATTCAATTTCTCCTCCAAAACCTTCTTCTCTGAGCAAAGCTAGCATGATGTCGTCGAGAAATTTAGTAATTCCACGAGGAAATTCTATCAATGTTAAAACAAATCCTTTCCATCCATATTTAATGCCTACTTTTTTAGGTGGAACACCTCCAAATTTAAGGACCACAATGCCATAAAATATGTAACTTTACCTAATAGGTGTAGACCTAGAACCCCCAACCTTGCGTGACATGTACAATTGAAGATCTTATATGGTAAGAAGTGTGAGAAGAGAGTCATGGTCACTGAGTTAAGCAAGAGAAATAGTTTGATATGACAACCTTACTTGTGATAGGTCTAGCTAGAAGACTACCAAATTACATGGTAATGGCATTCAAAATGTGAAAATTTCCATTTCACTTGGAAATAATATGGTAGAGAAAGGTATAGATGAAAGGAGATATCCATCTATGGTAAAGAAATCAAATATTTCTATCAATTCCACCTTGCATCTCTAAGAGACATTGAATTAAATTTCATCTGAAGACAGGGCTTTGAGAGGACACTCTCAAAGCCAACCTTCGTTACGGCTTTGAAACACATGGTAAGTATCAAGACTTAGCAACCATATTTGCATAATTTTTTCTAGCATGGACCTTAATGTCATAGCCTTCTTTTGCCTAAAATGATTGCAAATTTCCTTGCAATTTGGCTTGCAAGACTCATAATTCATGCTCATGGAACATGATTGTGTTGCAATTGTGATAACATCTGTTGTATGCAGAAGATAATAAAAAATGATCGAAAATGACATTTTTGCTCTGTTTTTTTGAAGATTTAAGGAAAATTACACCAATTAGCTTCCAACCTCATATGACCATCATGTCAAACTATCTCGAGGATATTGTCCAAGTAAGAGCCACTTAAGCAAGAAATCTAGTATACATGACTCTCCAATTTCAATTAGCAACAATGACCATTCTAAGTATGGTGCAAACATTGCTCCAGATCCTCAATGGGGCATGTTTGATGACGATAATTTGGGGAGTGAGAGAGGGAGATGGTAGGAGAAAAAATTCAAGGAATCACGGGAAATTGAAAAATATATAATAATAAGGTGGAAGAAATTTGTAACCCTAAGAAAGCACGTTAGGAAATGGGTGAAGTTCATATTACACACCCAAACCCGATTGGACAACCTCGAGGAGAAAACATTTGCCACTTTGTTGTTGGCATAACTTAGTAAGTATTCACTAGCATATTATTTTGTAGCCATGACCTAGTTCCCATTCAACTCATCCACTAAGGTTGTAGAGGATTCCAAGCCTAATTTCATGAAAAGTAAGTTGGGGATGATCACATTGACTTGCTTGATGACGTGTCTATGAAGATTAACTACCTTGAACTATTTTTTTGCGTAGGGAAACATACACATTCCTATGTCTGAGCATGAAAATGTTATTTGATATTGTTAATGCCTCTAGTGTTTTCTTCTACAAGTTCTATAGGCAGAGTCTGTAAACGGCCAGGTAGCCTCTGGATCTCATCTTTTATGAAAGGTGACATATCTAGTAAATGCCGCTACAGTCAATCTCGGGAATGGATCTAAATAGAAGTTCTTCATTTTAATATCCATAAAACACAAGAACTTTAAGGTAAACTATGTACATGTGTCATTTCTCCCACAAACTAAAGTGTATAAGTGGTAAATTTTATACCAAGTGTGCTCCCACCATATAAAGCACAATTTGGTGAACTTATCATTTTTATAATTTCTTTTTCGATTAAATTTAGTTTCACACATGATCAATTATTGCTTTGGAAGTTGTGTTCTACATAATTTGTGTACACTAAATTACAAAATGAATTTCTGAGATATATTTTGTGTAAATTTCAACCAATAGATATATATCATGGAGGATGAACGATGAAGATCAGCCAAATCCCATATGGAGGTTTAGGGATCGGGGGATGTTCACGGTTTTTAAATATAATCTTAAATCTCCATACATGTGTGTACATATGGAATTGATTTTTTTATTAACTTTGTGAGTTAAATTAGTTGTTAATAAGTTTCATATTTTAATTCTTAGGAGGTAAGAGGAGAAGGGTTTCTACTCCATCCATGGAGCATGGCCAAGGTTCAACTGGTCGAGGTATGAGTGGTAGCAGGTTGCGGGAGGGGGTGATATTTATTCCCCCGAAGGCCAATCAACGGCTGCTGGTTCTCAACGGGAATTCGGTGTGGAGTCTGGTTCTCGGCGAGGCGTCGATGCAGGTCTTGGTTCTCAAAGCGGGGTCATGTTGAAGAAGATGTTAATAACAACATCAAGGTTGCCATAAATTTCAATATTTTTCATTAAATTTGTACAACTTTTTTTTTGATGTTTTTTCTAATATACGAAATTTTATATATATTGATGCAGAGGCCGAAAATGTTCGAGCTAGTGGTCAAAATAGACGTAGGGCCGCTCGCTACATTCAAGAAAAAGGTTGTCAACCCAACACAACTTATCCGGCCGAGATTACTGATATACCATGGGAAACCAACATGGCAGAATGCACCTTACAAAGTTGTGAAAGCCTTCATGCAAAATTGCAAAGAGATCTCGTGGCTTTGTCTCTACCTACTGAGAGTCGACAAAGCCTTGAAATAGTTACACATTCATTGGGTGAAATGGTAAAGGTGTGCAAAAA